>VMDO01016336.1:0-48205 GCA_007922755.1 Pedetes capensis | reverse complement strand
CATTTAATATTTTCCCTGTAGAATCTTTCACTACTGCCACTTGAGGCTTGAATTTTTTCTTCACTTCCTTAAGCTTGAGAAACACAGAGCGTGTTCTTCCCTTTTGGTTTTCTGCCTCCAGCTCCTTGCACATGTTATTATAATATTTGTTTTTGTCTTCTCGAGCTGCCTTCTGAAATCTTCTGTTTAGTTCCTTAACTTCATTATGTCTCCCTTTTGCTTTAGCTGCTCGACGTTCGAGGGCAAGGTCCAGTATCTCTTTTGACATGTAATTTGGTCTTTTCTTTTTTTCTTGTCTTTTTAAGAACTTTTTGCTTCCTTCTTGAATGATCTCTTTTATGTCATGCCACAACTCTTCTGGTCTCCTATCATTTTTGTCTAACGCATTAAACCTATTTTTGAGGTGGCCTCTGAAATCAGGTGGGATATACTCAAGGTCATACCATGGCTCTCATATACTTGTTCTAATTTTCTTTAGCTTCACTTTAAACTTGCATATGAGAAGTTGATGGTCTGATCCACAGTCAGCACCTGGTCTTGTTTTGACATTTTGTACAGAGCTTTTCCATCGTCTCTTTCCACATATGTAGTCAATTTGATTCCTGTATGTTCCATCTCGTGAAGTCCATGTGTATAGTCTCCGTTTATGATGTTGAAAAAATGTATTTGCAATGAAAAGATCATTGGTCTGACAAAATTCTATCATGCGATCTCCAGCTTCATTTCTGTCACCAAGACCATATTTTCCAAATACCGAGCCTTCTTCTTTGTTTCCAACCTTTGCATTCCAGTCACCAGTGACTATCAGTATGTCTTGACTGCATGTTTGATCTATTTCAGATTGCAGAAGCTGAAAGAAGTCTTCCCTTTCTTCTTTTGTGGCCTTAGTGGTGGGTGCATAAATTTGAATAATAGTCATATTAACTGGCCTTCCTTGTAGGCGTATGGATATTCTTCTATCACTGACAACATTGTATTTCATGACAGATCTTGAAATGTCATTTTTGATGATGAATGCAACCCCATTTCTCTTTAGTTTATCATTCCCAGCATAGTAGACCATATGATTGTCTGACTCAAAATGGCCTATGCCGGTCCATTTTAGCTCACTGATGCCTAGAATGTCAATGTTTATGCACTCCATTTCTCTTTTCACGATTTCTAATTTTCCTAGATTCATACTATGTACCTTCCATGTTCCAATTATTAATGGATGTTTACAGTTGTTTCTCCTCATTTTAATTGTGCCACATCAGCAAGTTGAGCACCCTGGGGCTTTACTCCATTTCCGTCATCACAGTAGACTCTACTTGGAGGAGGCAACTCTTCCCCAGTAGTCTTTTGAGTGCCTTCCAACCTTGGGACCTCATTTTCTGGCACTATATCTGACAGTGTCTCTTTGCTATCCATAGGGTTTTCAATGGCTAGTTGTTTCGGGAGTGGCTCACCAGGTCCTACTCCCTAGTCTGTCTTAATCTGGAAGCTCAGCTGAAAACTTGTCACCATGGGTAACCTTGCTCATGTCCAAGGTTATAGTGACAGAGCTCTCAGCCTCATCGCAACACGCAAGCCCCCACAGTGTGGCAAACTGACAGACATGTGGGGGCTCTGATGGTAAAATAATTAATACAAGGTCGCATATATAGCATAAGAAAAAGAGAAGGAGAATAGAAAGAGGGAAGAGAGTAAAACAAGAAAAGAAGAAAATAGAAATAAAAAAAGAAAATAAAAAAACTTCATGCATACATGCTCCCACCCACGTATAAAATCGTTTGTAGTCAGGTGCGGTGGTATACACCTGCAATCCTAGCGGCTTGGGGGGGCGGAGGCAGGAGGATCGCAAGCCCAAGATCACAGGCCGCCTGCGTAACCCAGCGAGACCCTGTCTCAAAAAGTAAAAAATATGGGCTGGGGGCGCAGCGTGGCAGTCCAGCACCTACAAAGTGAATAGGCGCAAGACCCTGGTTTCAAACCCCTGTACAAAACAACAAAAACAAACAAACAACAACAACAACTAAAAGAAAACCCAAGAAACAAAAAACAAAATCAAAACAAAAACAAAACCATGCATACACGCTCACACACACATATATAAACACTTCTAGTCAGGTGCAGTGGTGCACGCCTGCAATCCCAGCGGCTTGGGGAGCAGAGACAGGAGGACCACAAGCCCGAGATCAGAGGCAGTTTGTGCAACCCAGCAAGCCCCTGTCTCAAAAAGTAAAAAATATGGGCTGGGGGCGCAGCGCGGTGGTCCAGCACCTACAAAGCAAGCAGGCGCAAGACCCTGGATTCAAATCCCCATACAAAAAGAAAAAGAAAAGGGGAAAAAAAAAAACCTCTTGTATGTTCTTGCAGGTGGAATCTGCACTGTGGGCACCCAGTTCCACTGGGTGAAGTTAATACTGCAGGAAGCAGTGCTCCCTCCAGAACTCAGGATGACAGTGTTTTCACACAATCTGCAGGAGCAGTCTGTCTTAGTCTATAGAGATTTTGCCAATTACGTAGAAAATGGCAGATTTCCCCACAATGTCCTGGGTGACCAAAGAGATGGTTGCACGAAATATTCTGTGTCTATTGTATTGTTTAAGAAGCAGTGGAGCCTGTGAGGTCCTCTCTGGGGTTCTCCCTGTCCCACGCAGTTCAGGTGCCAATTCCCCAAATCAGAGATTTCCCGCCCAAAGCCTATAGCATGGAGGGAATATGGCTGCTATCGTGGATTTTTTTTTTTTAATTGCAGGGCTTTCTGCCCACTTGGGAGGCCACTTGGGAGGACCAAATCCTCTTGTGGGCGGGATGATATTCAACCGCCCCCCCCCCCCCGGAGAGAGTCTGTAGTAGGTCTGCCATGCACGGCGATTGTGCTTGAAACTGTTCTTATTGTGTCTAATTGTTCCGCAAGACTCTGCCAAAAAGGAGCACTCTGTCCACGTGGGGCTCAGCCACCTCCACAGACCTCACCTTTCTCCACAGTGCAGTGGGATGACATAGGATCCCCTCTGGTGCGTCTGGGATCCAGGCGTATATGTGCCCGTATGTCTGTGGAGATTGTGTCTGCATAACTGTCCCGCCACAACAGGGGGGAGGGAGCCGCATTTCAGCTCTGGATGCATACCGCTGGCACAGGTTTCCCAGTTCCCTCTGCATTTGGAGGTACCTGATACAATTTGACTAACGTAAATAAACTACACAAACTTTGCTTGAATCTTTTTATTTTTATTTTAGGTCATGGGCATTACAGTAGCCAATAATAGTAAATTTGAAATTTGAGGCTCACTGATTTTATTGTTTAGTAAGTTCCTCCTTCCATTTCACCCCAAATTATATGTACATTTATTTCTCTCTTCCAACAATCAGCCATTGAAAACCATATGAGGGTTGCGATGAGTCAGACCCGACTGGAAGGCACCTAACAAAAACAACAGCAACAACAACAACAACATTATTACATAGAAAGGGGATGAGGTTTAGCTCAGTTGGTAGGGTGCCACTCTGCACTTTCCGAGGCCCTGAGTTCAATCCTCATCACCGCAAAATTGGGAGAAGGACGTGGCAGTCCACTTCCAAAATAATCCTGAAACAATCAGCCATTGAAAACTCTAAGATGGCCGCTATGAGTCGGACCCAACTCAACGGCACCTAACAACAACACAACATAGTATAGAAAAGTCATTGTATAGTAAGAGGTCATTCTGTTACTTAAATGCATCCCTAATCTTTCTTTTGAAGTTATGTTCTTTTCTGTTGGTGTAAAAATAAAATGCCCAATTCTAACGTATTTGTAATTAGGGAAAGTTGAAGCCACAATACCTTTAATGCTATGATTATAATCTATAACCTTCCTAAGTATTTAAATAAATGCACCTTAAGATTGTGTTGATTATAGGATTAATTCAAAATCTTCTTAATTCTCTCTTCTGTTCTTTTCTGTTTTGCTTTTGACCTTAGGGAAAACCACAGGGCTTCTTAAATAACATGCATTAGATCAGTAAGAATAAAATACAAATCATATTAGGTAATTGTTTTATAGTCTTCTTTTTTAGAGAAATCTCTTTATAAATGAGCCAAAATTAACCAAATATTTTTTTCAAGCTAATGACTACATTGTCATTTATTCTGAGTAATTCAAATACTTTATGTTTTTGTCATCACTTAGCCCAGCGGAAGAACTATATTTTGGAAATACAGAATCTGGAGAGAAGAAAACTTTGATAGTGTTGACAAATGTAACCAAAAATATAGTGGCGTTTAAGGTAAATATCTTAAAGATACAATAAATTGTGTGTGAACATGTGGTATAGGAAGTGATCTGAGACATATTCTGATTGAAAGACAGACAATTGAATAGTAGACCATCTTATCTAAAGATTGAACTTGCATAATGTTTTTATTTATGATATTTTTAGGCATGTTGTAGCACCTTCTAGTTCTAATCAAGCAGAGTATCTTATCTACAGTTTTCCCTGGAATCTGTATCTCAGACTTTAATGTACACTAAGAGGCTACTGTCCAAATTAATCCTAGGGTTTAATGTTTGTTGTAAATAAAGGCTCAAGAAAAATCACTCTTTGTTATACAAATAATTTAATTCACAACAGCAGTGAAAGATAGTAAAATCAAAAGTGCATTTTTCTCACTTGTATATTCTGTAATGTAGTTTATATTGGATACTAACATGATACTGTGTGAGTATTAGTGTCACAGACAGAGTGTGCCACCACCCATCCTGTAGGTATTCCTCTCTTTTAAACCTCCTGTTTAATTTATATGTAACTGCTAGGATGTTCCGGATGTCCTTTGACTATCCATTGTTTTAATTTCTGAACATATGATCTAATGTACAATTCTGTCTTATAAATTTATATCATTAAATTCAGGCTATTAGCAGACAAGATAAATATTTAACAAAGAGGTTAATTTTTTAAGAGGAAGGCTAAGTGACAGTAGGATTTGTAAGACACATGTCTTGTAGATGGATCAAGATGCTTTTCTCCTATTGGTGAGGACAAATACATTCTGTGCATTACCACCAAGATTGCTTTCTAGATTCTTTGTTCACTGATTATTAACTGCTGCTTTTTTAAAGGCTATCCTCCAAACAAGTATACAGGTTGCTGTGTGACTAGTGTGTTTCTAAACAGGTGAGAACAACTGCTCCAGAAAAATACAGAGTCAAGCCGAGCAACAGCAGCTGTGACCCTGGTGCATCAGTAGATATAGTTGTATCTCCACATGGGGGTGAGTTGTCACTCAGTGGCCACAGCAGGTGTGGTGGAGGGTGAGGCCCTGGGGCTGCTGGTTTAAGTCTGAATTGCTTTGGAGGGAGCATTTAGAAATTAGAGTATGAGCAAATCACTTTGCCTCACTCTAGGCCTCTCTCTCACCACATGTGAAATGAGCTGGCCAGAGTTCTCCAGAGAGCCCTTTTGAGCATTCAAATGTCCTTGCTTTTTAATGAGTAAAATTGCTTAAACTAGTGTGAGTTGAAATTGAATTTCCAGAAAATTTTCTCATGTTTAGGACTTTTTCCATGTTTAAGGTAGTTCCTTTTTCTTGTGTATCCTTAGTATTGTACTTTAGAATAATGCCTTAAGCCACATATGTAGCCCCTTGTGAAGGTCCCTGTGTATATGCTAAATTCCCCTTTTGGAATGCAGGCCTAACAGTCTCTGCCCAGGACAGATTTCTCATCATGGCTGCAGAAATGGAGCAGTCATCTGGCACCGGACCAACAGAGTTGACTCAGTTCTGGAAAGAAGTTCCCAGAAACAAAGTGATGGAGCACAGGTAAGCCTTTTACCCATAGGCTCTTGAATGAGGTAAGAATCAGAAAAAGAAGTGGAAGAGGTGCCACCTCCTTCCTTCTTCCATCTGGGAGACACTGGGGATTACCAGATCAACAACCTGGAGCTGCCCAGGGACTTGCTAATAGCAGAAACTGGCTGGCAGGATCTGTCCAGATTCCACATAAACACCTCTATCCCAGAAGTTCCCCTTGTAAGAAAGCTCACCTGGATACTAGAAGTTTATTGCAGTATTGTTTTTAATAGTGAAAAATTGGAAAGAAAGAACTTAAATGGTCAGCAATGAAGCAATCATGAGATGTGTTTGAATGTATCCACACTAAAGGAATGTATTCTCTGCAGCCATTTGAAACAGTAAAGGAAGTATGTGTGTTCTTACATGAGGAGATATCTGTGATTCGTTAGAAAAGAAACAAATTACAGACATTATCCTATTTAAAAAGAACGTATATGGGTACATGCGTATGTGTATTTCACGTGATGACAGATATGTTGAAAAGATACTGCAAAGGAGAACAGAAAAGGCTGTTTTGTAGTTTTGTTTTTCTTTGGTTCATTTGTTACTGGTGTTATGATTTATCGGAGTGTTCCCAGTTTTGCCCCCCAGGGATGTTTATCCACATCTAGAGACATTTTTGTTTGTCACTGCTCAGGGGTAGGGTGTAATGGACATCAAGTGGCTGAAGCCAGCAAAATTATATTACAGGAAGGCCTATATTTTGTTTTGTTTTGTTTCTGAGATAGGGTCTTACTATATAATCCAAGGGCAGCCTCGAACTTGAGAGCTTCCTGTCTCAGCCTCCCAAGTGCTGGGATTATAGGAAGGCACCACCATGCCTGACCTACTTTTTATTAAGAGTCTTTATGGGGATTTGTTGGATCAAAGGTACGGCTATGGAAAATTTTTGAAAGAAACACTGGCATAAAAGTTATTTGAGATTAATTTGAAGTTTTTATGAAACAGACTCAGGATAAGGGAGTTTGTTTTGGTTTGTTAGATATGAGTTGCTTTATTTTCTTTGCTATGTGTTTTAGCAGTTGCCTCTCTGAGTATCAAAAGGGCATCCCTTTCTCTCCTAGAGGGAGGGAAGTTTGGGTGGTTTGGCCGAAGTAAAACACCATTCTTTAGTCTTGAATAGGTGGCTGCCTTCAAATCATGAGACGTTTGGATCAGTTCTACTAAATACCATATGAAAATCTTTCCATTGAGTCCCATGGGGTGTTGAGCAGTATCCAATCTCTTATGTTCTTTGTACATGTATTAGGAAGCTACAGGAGGGCTGAGTGTGCAGCTCAGTGGTAGAGCATGCCTGTGCAAAGCCCTGGCTTCAGTCCCCAGGGCTGCATAAAAAAAGAAGCTGGAAGATAAATGACAAATACACACTAAACTGCTATCTTAGTTGAACCTGGAGAGAGAAATGAAACCTTTCACCTCTGTTACCTACACTCCTGTGTTTAACTATTTCTATTTTATAGTTTACCTTAATAAGGAAATTCACTAAAGCTTTTAAGAAGTTATGTGTCCTTTGAATTTTCATAGGTTAAGATGCCATACTGTTGAGAGCAGTAAACCAAACACCCTTACGCTAAAAGACAACACTGTTAACATGTCAGATAAAACCAGTGAAGATCTGTATCTACAAGTAAGTGTACTTTCTTCCTAACTGAAACAAGTCACTAATGCTAATCAACACTAGAAACCCATTTCTTTCCACTGCCATAAGGGGAAACCTCTGGCATAGACATGACAAAAGTGCTCTCTGTGAAGAGAAGCCAAGTCAGAAATGGTAAGCAGCGAGTTCCTTTGGGAAATCCACTAACCTTATAAAAGCTCTGGCCATTTTAAGCTGGAGAAGGAACCAACTAGCAAAGCCTGAGATTTTTTTTCCAAGTATGAAAGAACTGCATCTTACAGAAAAGGGTACCAAGTAGTACATTTGAAAGAGACAGAAAGGGGCTGGGTGTATAGTAGCTCAGTGATAGAATACCTGCCTAGCACTGGAAAGCCCTGGGTTTGATCGCCAGCACCACAATAAAAAGAAAGACACCAAAGGGAGTAGCTGAAGGGTTTCTGTACCTCTAGGAAATGACTGCTCTGCTCCTGCCTCAACTAGAAAATTAGACCTTTGAAATAAAAGTGAGCAGAGACACGTCTGTCCAACAGCCAAATCGCATGCCTGCTTGCCTTTCTAGCCCTGAGCCTTTCAGAGTAGGTGGGCCCCATCACTTCAGTGTTTGGATCTCTAATATTGCTGCTTGTCATTCCCATGATTAATGATTGTTTTATTGATATAAATCTTTCATCCCTTTTTTCCTCTTCAGCTCAATCGTTTACTAGAAAGCAATAGGAAGCTTGAAGACCGAGTTCAGCATTGTATCTGGTTCCAACAGCTGCTGCTTGCCTTAACAGTGCTCTCGCTTGCTTTGGTTGTCTCTGTCTTTTATTCACTGCACAGTTAAAGAAGTGGTGCCTGGTCAGAAATAACGACTGCTTCGTCTATTATTGGAAAAAGTACCAGACCCCAAATTTCTCAACCAAGCTACTAAAATAATTGCACATCTGTGCTTCCTAAGTGGAGATACGCAGCATGTAGAGGAGTGCAGCACATACCTGTCTTGAAAATAAATTGTTTGAATAAAGAAATGCTGGAGAACTAGATATTAGATACTATAGCTAGCTAGGAGAGTAAGTAAAGGCATATGCATTGTGTAAATCATTAGTTTAAATATAAATTATTTTTTCCTTTTGATTCAGATACCTTTAAAGCTTAATTTTATCATGTAAATACACTAGCTGAACTGAAAAGTATAAATAACGTGCTTCATTGCTTCCAAAAAACTGTAATCTGCTTTTTTATGACAGAATTACAGCTGAGCCGACTTACTAGCTTTTCTATACCATGTATATAAGAGAATGTGTATATTGAGAAGGAAAACCTACTTAAACAGAGTAATTTATGTAGTCATGACTTTGTAATTTTGACAATTACTGCCAGATGATAGTCAATATTCTTTTGGAATGTAAACCTATTTAATGCCAAACCACCTTAGCCTTTGTTCCTCAGTGTTCCTGAGCAGCCTACCTTTTATCAATCCTGGGCTTTTTAATGAACACTCTCATTTGGGTAGAATGTGGAAAACTAAGTGTGGTTGGATTTTCTTCGAATTCTGTTAGTAATGCCCAGAAGGAAATTCGCTCTAAACAGTCCCCCTTTCCAGTCAACTGTATTCAGCGTCATGTTGTCCACTATAGCTGGACACTGAACCTTTTGCCTAACTTATTACAAAGGCCTGATCCTCTGCTGTTCCATCTTCACCCTCATTCCAGAGCACAGGAGTCTCTCCATGAGCCACAAATTGCACCATCTTCACCTTCATTTCTAAATAAAAGCCATGACATGACATTTCTCGAAAAGTCAATTTTCTGAGATGCTAAGCAATACAATTAGTTTATGATTCAAAACGTTCTTTATTGCCAGGCACCATGGCAACTTGGGAGGCTGAGGCAGGAGGTTCGCGAGTTCGAAGCCAGACCTTAGCAAGTACCTTAGCAAGACCGTGTCTGAAAATAAAAAGGCTGAGAGTACAGCTCAGTGTTAGAATACTTGCCTAGCATGCCTGAGGCCCTGGGTTCAGCCTCCCAGTACTGAAGAAAAAATTCCTTGTTATAATCA
This sequence comes from Pedetes capensis, assembly GCA_007922755.1. NCBI lineage: Eukaryota > Metazoa > Chordata > Mammalia > Rodentia > Pedetidae > Pedetes > Pedetes capensis. Next base: position 38,727 of record VMDO01016336.1, on the reverse strand, counting down.
GCCATGAGAAAGAAATTTACAAAAGACTAGAGTATATGGGTGAAAAGAAAAAAATAAAACATAGGGGCTCAAGTGTCACCTCTGTGCTTAGAGAATGGAGAATCGAGCTCTCGATGGACTGTAAAACCTTCAGGCCAGGCCTTTGCTTACATGATATTCTGCATTTGGTACAATAATACCCACCAAGTACGGTTCCTAAATTCCTAAAACGATACACCTTGTAGAAGCAGAAGGTAATGAAATTAGTTTGTTTTCTCATTATATGACCAGTTTCAGTCCCTTTTGAGTCACATGTATGTCTGCTTTTTGTGAAGGGAAAAATAGCCCACCTGTACAGTAAATTTTGCACTTCAGTTGAACCGTGTTTGGAGAACCTCACGCATGCTTTGCAAGGGCCCTACCAGTCAGCTGCACCCCGAGGCCATTTTTGAATTTTTATTTTGAGACAGGGTCTCACTAACTTACACAGGCTGCCACTGGCCTTAAACTCACTATCCTCCTGCCCCAGCCTCCCGAGTCACTGGGATTAAAAGCATGAGCCACTACGCCCAGCTTGGAGATCTTTTTCTTATTCTGAAGTATAGTGTTGTTGGCTTTCATCTTGAAGAAGCTGATTCTGAAACTGTGTTACGTAGAATGATATAATAGACTTCCTTCAAAACTGGCCTAGGAAATAAAACCTTAAAAGGACACTGGTGTGCTACTTTGTCTTAATTTGGGCTTTTCTGTTTCAGTTTGCCACCTCCAGATGTGAAAGGGACCACAGTCCACCCTAAGTACTGGACACAGTATCTCCCTGTGTGTGCACACAGTGACTTCCCCTTACGTGGTAGATCTTTGGCCTTAATATAATCGAATCCCAAAGTATTTGTGTATGCTTTTTATTCCTCAGCAAGTAAATGAGGAATTAATCAGCCAAGAGTGGAAGTATATTGTCCTAACAGTGTCCCTTTAATGTTTCATATGAAAATTACATTGACTCACTAAAAGGTCCTTGCTCGACGTCTGGTCAGTTGAACTGAGTACCATCTTGTCAGTGTTGGTGTGTCTGTGAAATGTGACTAAGCAGAATTATTGAAAAGTAACTATAAAATCAAAGGCATCTAAACTTTTATGTCTTGATTAATCATATATATTTACATTTGATTTTATTCTGTCTTCATTTGGTTTTATTCAATCACATTTTCATGATTATTGCTTTTGGTACTTTGATCAATAATTTTATTTTTTATCATGTCATTACCTGTTCATGACCAAATTACCAAGGACTTTTGTTTAAGTTTAGATTTTTATTTTCACTTGGGAATGGAAATTAACAGATCTTCCATGAAAACACTAATGAGATATCATTAGTTTGATATGCAAGTAGTCTAAAATGCAATTACTGGTAAACCTAGCCTCAAATTTCATAATACCATAACTTTTTATATCTTGCCACTAATTTTGACTGGATTTAATAGCACTTTATTGTACAATTATAAAAAAATATATTCCTAGAGTTGTTGCCAGTGTAATTTCTCTAATGTTCTGGTGCTTTTCATATATTTTCAGTATTTTTATTACTATATTGGTATTTTCTTTGTATAAATTGATCAAAAGAACATGTTTTCTATTTTAATATGTTTTAGAAAAGTAATTACATTTATGAAATAAATATCATCAGGAAAAAACCTCTGGTCTCTAATTGATAAAGCATTGTAAAGAAAATCAATGTTGAGACTCACTCTGACCTTTTAAAGAGAATAGTGATTCCTTTTGGATCTGCTTTGCATTTTCATAAGGACAGTGCTTCAGGCCTCCCAAGTACAATCCCGTCAGGCTTCTCTTCGTGTCCGTGTCCAGGTTGGCTGCTCTTCAATGCAGTTCTTAGCACTGGGCCCACTGTCATGGCTTGGGGCTCATTACTGAAGCCATGCCTGGAGCTGCAGTGAGTCCCAGTTGCCACAGAACCCCCCTACCCCACAGTCCTGGTATCCACACAGCTTCCTGTCTGATGGGAGCAAGCAAAGACCAAGCTAAGGAGACATCCTGCTGGATGCAAGACTCATGGAAGATGGCAGCAGGATGCTAACTCTCAATTCAGGCACATGGGCCTAGCCCAGAGCCGGAGGATTGTTGGGAAGAGGCACAGGGCATCCCAAGCTGGTGGCAGAAGAGGCCCTCAAGGTTGTTGATGTTGGTCCCCTTACTACTGGAATATACAACCTTCCAAATGGCAGCTATTTCTCTATAAAAATAGAATGAATAGGACAGGTCCTTCTACACAGAAAAAGAGGTAGAGGAACAAAATCACATGGATGAAGAGTCCAATCCATCTGATAAAATCAAATAGAGCTATAAAGACAGAACATGAACCTACCAAGAAAGTACCCCACCAACCCAGGACTGAGTCAACTTTCCTAAAGGACTAGGAAACAAGCTCCTCTGGGGAGAACCCTGGCTATGAGGGAATTCCTTTCAGGAATCTTCAGCTCTTTCTCCCCTGAATTTTTGTTACCAACTCAAGGCTTCCTGACATCATGAATACTATGGTCCCCCAGAAGCATAGGGTTCCCCCCTCTCTCCCTGATCCAAAGGAACAGCCAAGAAATCTTCCCAGTTGTTCCAACTGAGACAGCAGTAGTTAAGAGTGAGGACTCTGAGACTGGCTAAATCCACGTCCCCTCTCTGCCACTTCCTACTGGGGTGACTCGGGAATGTTAACTTGCTTCAGCCTATTTCCTCTCCCTATGTGATTAATGGGACTAGGATTTAGCTCAGTTGGTAGAGCGCTGCTCTGCAGTCTCTGAGGTCCCGAGTTCGATTCCAAGCACCACAAAATGGGAGAAGGATGTGGCAACCCACTCCCAAGGCAATCCAGAAACAGTCAGCCATTGAAAACCCTATGAGGGTCGTTATGAGTCGGATACCGACTCGATGGCACCAAACGATGACAACGATGTGATTGATAGTACTCCTTCACAGGATAGGGAATAATCCATTGAAGCTACCCACCAAGGCTGACCCCACTCTACTGCTTGATCTCCTGCACTGCCTTCCCTTCCAGCTGCCTAGAACTTTTCACACTTGATCTTCCTGAATGCCCCACCTCATTCAAAGCCAAGTGCCAGTTCTCCAAACTTTTCCCCGCTTTGTATTCCCACCCATGCCTTCTTGGCATCTCAATAAAAGATCTTTCATCTTAATTTTGTCCTTACATTGGATAAAATTACTTCCCCATCATGTCCAAAGAGTCTCACACCTTCCCTTCTCCCACCATGAAGAATAAAATCAATCTTTTACACATGTGAAAATGTTTGAAGACAATTGGTTTAACTGGGAAGAATATAGAGGAGTATTTCTCTTCTCCCTATAAGATATCTGCACATTGTCAAGTCTTTCTAGAGAGAGAATTTGAGTGGTCTTTGAAGCTCTAGCAATTTTTCCATGCACCTTTGTCCCCAGCAGTCATAAAATCTTACTTATTTTTTACAGATAAAAAAAAAATCCCAGAAGATTACATGACCAGTCGATTTCATAGCCAAGAGTTGAACTAGTTTCCTTCATGCAATGCTTGTCCGTTATAACCCCTCAGAGCTGCCTCCTGAGTAGCTGGTGACAGTTTTAAATGAGGCCCAACAGAGCATTCCCTTCACTAAAGAGTATAAGAAGGAAAGCGAATAAAGATAAGCTAAAAGAGAAACAGCTGACAGAAGTCAAGACCCTTGGCTGAAAAGGTTCCTCTGTTTTCCAAGCTACAGAAAGACCTTACTTTGAAAAAAGTTTTCAACACACAGGTTAATGTAATGTGTACTTTAAGGAGTCCGTTTGATGTGTAGCCTCAACCTTCAAAGAGTTTTACTTTTCCCACCATTGAAGGGCATCTAGAAGGATATGTTCTCACTCGTTATCTCAGAAACCGTAGTCTAGGGGCCTGAACAAGTCATGTGTACAATAAACTCAGAGCGTATATTAGTTTTCTATTGCCAAATAACAAATTTTGATAAACTTCACAGCTTCAAACAACACAAATTTACTATCTGTCAGTTTCTGTGGGGTGAGTCCCACACAGCATGCCTGAGTTTTCTGCTCGGGGTCTCACAAATCTGAAATCAAAGTGAAGTCAAGTCAATGCAAGTGCATTCTCCCAGAACCTCAAGTGATTAACAATCCACTTTCCAGTGCCTTCACACTGGTGGCAGAATTCATTTCCCGACGGCCACAGGACTAAGATGGTTGATTTCTTGCCAGCAAAGGGACTTGCTCTCAGCTCCCAGAGGCCACTTCCAGGGCTTTCTTCTGTGGCCTCCCCCAGAAACAGTTCATAGCATGGCTGTTCCTGCTTCAGATGGCTTCTTTCAAGAAGAGCCCAGTTCTCTTTAAGGGTCAGACTGATTAGGATACATGCACCCAAGACAATCTCCTTTAGGATTACATCTGGAAACTCTTTCTCTGCCATATAGCATGACCTAATCATGGGAATGGTCTACACCCTGGCATCCGATCCTGTCTGATCTCAGAACCTAAGCAGAGTTGGGCCTGGTTAGTCCTTAGATGGAAGACTGCCTGGGAATACTAGGTGCTGCAGGCTTGGGAGAAGGACCTGGCAGCTCAGTCCTGAAACAATCAGTCATCAAAAACCCTACAAATAGCAACAACAATCAGAGAGTAGGTAAGGTTGAGCTCTGCCTGTTTCCTGGAGGACTGAATTGGATGAACTTGCAGATCCCACCCAACACCTCCCCTGAATAATCTCTCTCCTTGAGTGTGGGGGTGGGGCTTGTGAAGGTGATGGGATATTATTCCCATGATTGTTGTTGTTAGGTGCTGTTGAGTCAGGTCTGACTCATAGTGACCATATGTACAACAGAATAAAACACTCCCTGACACTGTGCCATGCCCAGCACTGTTGTCAGAGCTTCTCTGCTATTCATAGGGTTTTCAATGGCTGATTGTGTCAGGATTGTTTGGAGAGTGGGCTTCCAGTTCCTCCTCCCATCTTTGTGGTACTGGGGATCGAACTCAGGGCCCCCGAGAGCACAGTGCAGCACTCTACCAACTGAGCTAAACCCCAGCCCCATTGGCTGATTAAAGGCTTTGAATCCATTGATGTTCCACACCTGAAAGGAAATAGACTAGAACTTGTATGTGAGACACTGAATGACAGGCTTGGAGACAGTGTATTTCTATCCTAGATGATTTTGTCTAGTCTCATAGTTTCAGTTCACACAAATATTCAAACTCTTATAAATGCAGTAAATTGTTAAAGGAAAAGTATGTGACCACTTCTTAAACATTTCTTCCATCATAAAAGCACTCAAGCAAGATTCTCACAGTGATTTAATTTGCTAGGTCAAAGAGTACTTCCATGAATTGTGTGCTCTTATAAATGAAGTTCTCTGGTGAAAATGATCTTTTTTTAACTTTCTGTTTTCTTTTAAAATAATCTATTCATTTCAGTTAATTTAAGTTAGTTTCTTAGACATAAGGATGCTCTGTGAAGATAACTAAATGAACAGGTTAAAACTGTAAAAAGAAAGAGGAAGGAAGGAAGGAAAAAAATAAAAAGAAAAAAGAAAATATCTTTTTCCTACAGAGACTGCTTCAGATTCCCAGCATTCATACTGTCCAATTTGCTTTGGATCCAAGTCTGTGCTTTAAAAATCTATTCTTTCAGAAAGTCCACTGCATATTTTCAGGTTGTTCTCGAGTTATGTATATATGTACATATGTAGAAAAATCTCTCTGATATCCCAATTCATTTTTGGAAGTCATGCATGTATGTAAATATTAGTAAGTTTCTGACTGCAAGAAACTTCCAAGACTCCAAATATTGTGCCTGCCCTCTTTCCTTAGTGGATCTAGGACTAAAACAACTTAAGTGAAGTCATTTGTCTTTCTCAATGCATTAGTCATCTTTTTTCTGCACCAAGCCCTCTAACACTATCACACAGATACATTGAGTATAACTTACAATTTTTGCTGTTAAATTTGCCCTGAACTGCTTCTGTCCACTAACATGCAAATGTGGCTAAAAAACTTGAATCAAATACCAAATAACTGTTCTTAACCATAAACTAAATGACAAAATGTGGCTTTGGTACTTTAATATTCTAACTCTGACTCAAGCTACTTCCTTTTAGTAGGAGTGGAGAGAATAAGAGGTTATTATTAGAGGGCAATAACAATTGTACATAGTCTAGAAAAAAAATTTTTATGTGGTTAAACTGATAAGTTACCAAAAAGAAAGTTGAAAGAAAATTGATGTAAAAAGTAAAGCTTCCTTGCAAATCCAATATTGACTACTCTGGGATTTCTTAAACTACTTAATTAAGATCTTTGTCATTAAAGGTGGAGGTTCATCTCATAGAGGAGTTATGTTCCAAAGTCAGTGCTTGGGGTACAAATGAGTATAACCAGAATTTCCTTTGAAAATTTGTAAGGGAAGTGTATCATTGGAGATGGGCATTGTAATGCATATCTTAATGAATTCAAAGATTCATTTTAATACCAGATAAAGTATTTGATTGGCTTTTTCATTACTTTGATGAGAGGAGGGGATCGTGCAGTACAATAAATATATGTAGTATTTGTTTGTTTATCTATTACTTTCTTTATTTGGTGCTGGGGCTCAAACAGAGGGCCTCAGTGCATGTTAAGCATGTGCTCTACCTCTGAGCCACATCCATAGCCCAATGTTGTTGTTAGGTATCTGATTCATAGCAACCCTATGTACAATAGGTGAGACAGTATTGTTAGTGCTTCTCTACTGTTCATAGCATTTTCAATGGCAGATTGATTTTTGGGAGTAGGTTGCCGGGTCCTTCTCCCAAGCCTACAGCACCCGGTGCTCCCAGGTGGCCTCCCATCCAAGTACTAACCAGGCCCAACCCTGCTTAGTTTCTGAGATCTGAAGAGATCAGACACCACACTGGTATGGCTGCAGACACAGCCCAATAGTGTGTGTTTAAAACTAAATATCTGCTGAAATTCTCTTACTTTAAGAGATATAAGGAAATTGAGATTGCATAAAAAGAAAACTCATATTTGGCATCTCACATGCATTGCATGGAATAAACTATCTTCATTCTAAGAGTTGTGGGCCAGGTGCAAGGAAGGTTGCTCACATACTTAGAGTCAAAGTCAGACTGACATCTGAACTTCCTTTTAGACACGCCTCTCCTTGACATCTCCCTCCTCTTGAGAGTCTTGTCTAATCATTCTAGCAAAACTTGTGAAAGTCCAGGAATGACCTACTTGTTGCTTCCTTTACGTACCTACTTCAGCCCAAATTTGAAGTGAGTTCTTGTCACAGCTTGTGGATATCACCTGCTAGTTTTCTGAAATAGCACATTCTGGCTTTTCTTTTCCCATTGACACCTTTTAGTTTCATTTACTGGTATATCTTTCTCCAACTCTTTAAGACACTTAAGTTGAAACTGGACTCTCCTACCTCTCCTTAGTTGAACTCATCCATATCCATGCTGCAAATACCATTGGTAAGCCATGTTGTTGTTGTTGTTAGGTGCTGTCGAGTCGTTATCTGACTCATAGCGACCCTCCTATGGTTTTCAATGGCTGACTGTTTCGGGATTGCCTTGGGAGTGGATTGCCAAGCCCTTTTCCTATTTTGCAGTGCTGGGAATTGAACTCGGGACCTCAGAGACTGCAGCGCAGCGCTCTACCCACTGAGCCAAATCCCAGCCCCGGTAAGCCATGAGTCCTGTATATTTCTATCCCAGACCCCTTAGTCTACATCCAGATACATAGATCCATGATCAACTCAGGAGTTCCATGTGTCCATCACAAAATGTGAAAACCAATTCACCATCAACTCCCCTGCACATGCCTTTCAGTTTCCATCTCAATGGATAGCACCCCTTCTATCCATATATACCAATACGAAATCCAAATTTCATCCTTGATACCACAGAGCCCATCCCTTCTACAATTCTCTCTCCATTGACACTCCTACTTCACAGCTTTTCTCACTTAAACTCTGGCAACAATGTCAAGTACTCTCTGGACACCTTCTGCAATCCTTTCTCCATGCCGATTCAGGAGCACTCAAGACGCAATGAAACTGCACATCTGATCAGATCATTCCTTTGATTCAAACCTTCAAATGACTTTTATGGCTTTTGTTGTTGTTGTTGTTGTTGTTGTTGTTGTTGTTAGTGCCGTCGAGTGGGCGTCTGACTCATGGTGACCCTATGTACAATAGATGAGACATTATTGTCAGTGTTTCTCTGGTATTCATAGGGTTTTCAATGCATACATCCTTAGGATGAGCCAGTGATATACTGAGAGCCACTGGGAAGGGATGAGTGAGAAGTCTGGATGGAGTAAAAATGGCTAATTGCCCAAAAAGCAATCAGCCATTGAAAATCCTATGAGTAGCAGAGAAGCACTAACAATACCGTCTCGCCTATTGTACTTAGGATTGCTATGAATCGGATACCTAACAATAACATTGGGCTATGGATGTGGCTCAGTGGTAGAGCACATCAATGGCGGATTGATTTTTGGGAGTGGGTTGCCGGGTCCTTCTCCCAAGCCTACCTAGTGTTCCCAGGTGGTCTCCCATCCAAGGACTAACCAGGCCTGACCCTGCTTAGCTTCCGAGATCTGATGGGATCGGATGCCATAGCGGTACACCTGCATGCTTTATGACTTTTAGCCCATGTTTAAATTTCTAACTTGCCAGCCTCATTCTACTCCCATTGGTTCAGGCCCCTCTCTGCCTGGAATTTTACTCCATCCAAACTTCTCACTCATCCCTTCCCAGTGGCTCCCAGCATATCACTGGCACTCTTTATACCTCGTATTTAAATATTTGTACAATTTTTATTAATGCTTCTCTCCCCATTAGACCCTAAACTCCATAAGGGAAGGGAAGAAGTTCATCATTGACTCCCCAGCATGTAGCATGATACTTGTTATGCAGTAGAGCCTAACTGAAGGGGAAAAAAATCCCGAAATTTAAATGTAGACTACTTTTATGTTCTAAGCTAGCATTCCTAGATTTTTCCCCATGTACATCTATCAATTAACATTCATTAAGCATGGCTTTAGGCAAAGCATATCAATTTGCATGCTATAGGGGAAAACTCCCATGTGTCTGTCAGCTTGTGCTGTGGGGGCTTGCATGTTGCTGTGATGCTGAAAGCTATGCCACTGATATTTCAAATACCAGCAGGGCCACCCATGGTGGACAGGTTTCAGCTGAGCTTCCAGACTAAGACAGACTGAGAAGGATCAGCAGCCCCTCCTGAAACAATGAGCCATTGAAAAACCCGATGAATAGCAGAGAAGCACTGTCAAATACAGTGCTGTAAAGTGAGCCCCCCAGACTGGAAGGCTTTCAAAAAAACAAGTGGGGAACTGTTACCTCCTCAAAGTAGAGTCAACTTTAATGATGGGAATGGACTAAAACCCCTGGGACCTCCTTTTGCTGATGTGGCACAACTCAAAATGAGAAGGAACATAGTGCCTGCAACAATGGGCTCAGACATAAAAAGGTCACGTGCATGGCCCAGTGTTGAGTAGTTTTTCCTTCTGTTGTATATAGAGTCAATATGAGTTGGATTCAGCTCAGTGGAACTTAACAATAACATGGGGGAAAAACAAGAATAAGAGATAGCCACTGTGCTCAAAGGACCTATAATAGCTCATCTGCAGCCCTAATGGGAAGTATAAGTCATTAGGGCCATTGTCTCTCTAGAACTTAAGGCAATTTTTTTTGTCAGGGACTCACCAGAACAGGATAGTGTTGGGATTTACCCAAAGATTTAATGAGCAGAAAGCTTTCCCCGTTTTTTAAAACCATACTCATCCCAGCAGGGACAACTATAACCCTGGTAATATCATACTAGAGACACTGTTTTCTTTCTTTATATGTCTGTGTTTCCTCAACTAGGTGCCTTCCAATACTCATTCCATAGCCTACGCAAGACCAGAAAGGTTTCATTGTCATATAATTTTAAGAAACATCACAGTAAACACAATTGTTTCTCCCCTATAGAATTTCTCAGAATCTCTTCCTTTCTCTCTTTTGTCTTTTAAATTTTTTAAAAAAATTTAGTGGTACTGGGGATGGAACCCAGGGACTTGCACATGCCAGGCAAATGCTCTACCACTAAACTAGAACCCCAATTCCAATTTCTCAGAATCTGTATTGTAGTAATGTGTACAACAAACCTCTAAGAATATTATGTATTTTCCAATTTTATAAAGTCATGTGTTAAATGAAAATTATAGGTAAACCATTGTTTTGGGCTAATGTCCTGCTCTAGGCCCAAGAGACCAAGCTAAAAATCAAAATGGAATCACTCACACCAAAATCTCCACCTCACCAATCTGAAAGTAAGCTTTTTCCTGACTTGGGAAGTTAGAACTAGAAAGATAACAGCCACATTTCCCAAACAGATCAATTATAGTTGACATGATAATGAAGTTGCCTCTGCTTTAACCTTTACACAAAAGGAGTAAATTGAAATAACCAGATGAAAACTAATCAGTTATTTTTCTACCGTTCTGTCTCCCTGACCCCATCTTTCCAGGAAAGTAATTTTAACACCCCTTCTGGCTGGGCCCAGGGACATCTTTAGTCTCAGCTACTCTGGAGGCTAAGGCAAGAGAAGACTGGCCTGGAAAACATAGTAAGACTCTGTCTCAAAAAGAAAAAGATCATTCCACTTTCTGTTTTTGTTTCTACTTTTGTCAAGCCCCTCTCTGACTATAAAACCAACCGTTTTTTCTTAGACTATCAGAATAGTTATTTAGTGGAATAAAGTATGACCCAATTCTAGAATCAAAAGCAAAGTCAATTAAGATTGTGAACTAAATTATTGTCATTTTGTTCTTTGACACATGGAATCCTCTTCTAAATATCCTGAGAAAATACTTTGGTGAACTCTATGTTGGGGGTTTTGACAGGGTTGAAGGCTCTTTGCACGCCTGTAAGCCCAGCTTGCAACTGGAATGTAAATCAGAGCTGAAGGTAATGATCAAAGTTAAAATTCCATAACATTTGTAAATAAGGGAGGGAGATTGGTAGCTAAAGCCCAGGAGAAATTTTTATATTCTCATTTCCTAGATTCCATTCATAAAACTAACTGGGGGTGACAATGTATATGTTTTAACTAAAAGCCACATGGAATCTTGAAGACTTTTCTGTGGATTCATATTTCTGTGTTTCATTTTACCTCTTACAGCAGTTTATAATTTAGCCATGGCCAGACTGTACATTCCTGGCTCCCACTTCCTTCTTATCCCTATCTAGACATTTTTTGGTTATATTTCTAGACATCGGTCAAATATGTGAAAAGTGTTTGAAATTCACTGAAATGGAAGGTCCTCTTGAATTATTATTGCCATTAGGTGCTGTGGAGTCAGGTCCAACTCATAGCCACTCTATGTGCAACAGAACAAAACCCTCCCCAACACTGTGCTGTGCCCAGCACTATGTCAGTGCTTCTCTGCTATTTATAGGATTTTTGATGGCTTCCAGTTCCTTCTCCCTTTTTTGTGGTGCTGGGGATTGAACCCAGAGCCTCAGAGAGTACAGAAGAGCACTCTACCAACTGAGCTAAACCTCACTGCTCCACATGACTTCAGTCATCCCACACAGAACTTGGGGCTCAGGCATTTATTGCCCACAGGAAACATATCCACCTTTGTTTGGCTTTTATTCACTCAGGGTAAAACCATGTAGATCTCAGTGGCATTATAAGATTCCTAATTTAGGTGAAAGTATGCAGATACTTGTTTAAAGTTAATGGTATTTTCTGACTGCTAGCAGACTTAGATTTAACTGCATCTGCATATAATACTTTCATATAGCTTGCCTCTCTTTGTGTGTTTCTTTGTTGAGCCTTCTTTCCTTCTTGACATTTCTCTGAAGACAGAGTACTTTACCTCATTCCAGTAGTATTTTCTTCTTCAATTACATCTTTGAATTTCATTGGTTCTGGCACTAATCTTTGGCTAATTGTTCCTATTAACACTTGTGTTTTATGGTGTAAAATCAATATACATTTTATTAAAGTCTCAGGAAAAAAGTGACTCTCTGAGTTTCCTATATATAAATACATTTTATTTATTCCAGGCATATCTTTCTGTGACTTATTGAATCTAATGTTCTTTAACTCGATTATAGGTGAAATTTCAATGTTCCTTTTCTTGTCCATGGAACTCATTATTCCATATTGTATTTTCCTACCCTCCAGTAAACAGCATGTATAATAGTAATAGACTGTTTGCTAGGCAGTCCTTAAACAAACATGGCTTGAATCAAATGAATCAAAAGTTCAAAGTTTTTTGGTTCCAGAAAAGTATGAGGGACAGAAAATTGCTTTTTTATCCTTTAACAATAAGCTTGGAAAAGCCAATCAATCATAATGGAGATATAGAGGCATCAGGGAAAATATTATTTCTTAAGCAAGACCCAGTAACCTTGGAGAGAGATCAATAAGAAGTCTTTGGATTTTTTCAAAGAGTATATTACAAGGAATCATTGAAAGAAGAGCTAGTGTGTGACCAAAAGGGGCTGGGATTGGGTCAAAGATTGTGCATTTCTAACTCTCATGCCATGATGGTGTGGCAATGTGTAGACTGTGCTTTAAAGAGGAAGGTTTTTAGAAATGTTAGAAAAGATCAATCTCAGGCTCCCTCTAGATCTGCTGAATCAGAATTTGCATGTTCACAGGATCCCAAAATCTCTAGATGTTTCATATGTGCATTAAAATTTAAAAAGCAAGCATGGAAAGGACTCCTATTTTTTCCCAAAAAATCCTTTTTTTTCCTAAGGGCTTTCTCATTTTATTTGACTATTAAGCATTTTATTGGCTGCAAGAGTTGTTGTTAGAAGCTGTTTGTTCCGATCTTCTGTGGGATTTTGCTAAACAAACAGTTTATGGCCAGATTACAAGTGGGCTATATTATGGATTCTTTGAAATGAATTTAACATTTATTGGATGTTTTTTACAAACTGGGTACTGTTGAGGCACAGTAGTATAAAAAGAAATAAGATGCTGCCTCCATCCTCAGGGAATCACAGAGGAACAGTGGAGGAACCCTGGTCCAGATTTACCATATGAAATATCCAAATCTGCAAGGGGTGGAGGTTGACATCATGTATACAAAATGAACTATTTTTGTCATGAGCCATCTTCATTTCATAATCTGATAATTAAAAGGATGACATTTTCCAGCTGGCCATGTCCCAGAAATCCAAATTCCAGATGGGTTTACCACAACTAATTCTAGACAAACTTGGTATATCTTGACAAATCATTTCATATATAAGGACTCCCCATTAGCAAATACCATGAAGAAGTCCAATTAGCATATCCACAAGGAGACTTGATCAAGTATTTTCTCTTTGTTGTGTCCCGAGGGTAGACGGCAGATCAGCTGCCAATCTTTTCCTTTCCACTTCCATAGATGTGTCATGCTGGGAGCTGGCTGATGATGTATATGGTTTTGAAGGTGGGCTCTTTAAAAGGGTAAGAAAAGGAAAATAGATGCCAGTGTGGAAAATAATTCATTCTAGCTTAACAAACACATCCTGGAAATGTAGCATCTAAAACTGGGTTGCCGTAGGAACTCAGCAAATGATAAATGAATGAAAATACAAAGCTTTCTTGGAAGGCTGATTGATTCATAACACATTCCTGCATTGTCTTGAAGATATTAATGATTAACCAACTTTCACCCTAATGGGAGCACACTACTGGGCAGAATTAACCTGACCTCTATTTGGCAGGGCCCAGTTGTTAGAACTGCTGTGATGATCACTAGTAATAAATGGCTCTATGTTTATTCTCATTTGAAAACCCACTTTGACATTCAGCTTTGCAAAATGAATTCAGATGTTTAAGACTCCATTGAGAATTAGCAGATTTGTCTAATGTTTAAAACCCATGAGCAAAACAGAGCTTATCCTAGAGACGAATTATTCAACATTCGAAGGTTCTCCAGAGCACATACAAAAGAGACACTTGAACAGGTACTATTCAGTACCTTTTTTACACCTGAACAGGTGTGGTTTACATCCACCACCTAAGATAGTCCTTGAGACAGAAAATATTGCCCAAACTCTCTCCTGGAAATCACCTTTACTAAATGAGTGTGTTTCGTCTGGATGCTAATTAAATGGATTTTGCTTTGCTGCATTTGTGAAATCAATCTATTTCTTGTTTAGCTCCTTGAGGTAAACAATAAATCTACTACCATGTCTCCTTTTATTTCCTTTATATAAAAAAATGACTCCTCCATCTAAGGCTAGCTATCAAGTATCCCCTGGATGGGAGAGAAGGGCAGGGCTTCTAGATGAGGATTATTTCCAAAGAAATGTCACTGGAAGACAGATGGGAAAAGACGAGTTGTTTTATTTGGCACAGCATCTCTGCCAGCCACCCTTAAAGTGAGAATAAAAGGGCAACTTTGCATCTATAAACAGGTTCTACAAATAGCCACTGAATGAAATCAGCAACTCTTCTGGGCTTTGCTGCCACTGCAAAGATTAGATTCCTTGTTCCCCAAAGAGATAAGTGCCGGATTGTACTAGGAGAGGGCTCTTGATTAAAAAATTTCCTTCAATAGATGGTGGAATCCTTGTGATATTATTTTAGGGCTTTACTTTTAGAGTTTGGAAAATTAGATGTGTGAAAATCACATGTCTGCAAACCCAAGCACCTTTCATAAATTCTCAAAATGATTTTTCATCCAAAATGATTCAAAAATGATATAATGACAAATACATTGTGATAACATTTAAGTGAAGAAATCAGTATATATAATTACTTGGAGAGTATAATTGAAAACGAAATGCTTAATCTTTCCAGGGGAAGGGTAAAATGAAAACACACTGAATTCACGGGAATTACTTCTAATGGTAGAGTACAAGTTTTCCCCATTTTTATCTTTCCTCACTTTTTAATGAATTTATGATACCCTTACTTTTTATAGTTAAAATTTTAATAAAGATACGAAGAAAAAAATTTAAATTGTGGCTTTTGTTATATAATTTTTCCTTGGCATTTTAAAGATATTTTAAAGCCAACGTTAAAAGCAAAGTTAAAAAGAATTGTCACTGAGTACAAATACATAGGATAAATGCTTTTCTAACACAGTGTCTTTCACATCTTAGATACTCTGTTTCCATGTTCATTCTCTTCCCTTTTTATCAAAGCCAATATTTCAAAACCTGAGTCATTTTTTCTTATTAAGTTAATGGACCATCAATAATGATAGGCTGAACTCTCATAAGAATACTCCCATGGAAACCTGATTTGCTAGACAGTGCTCTAGGCACCACGTAGGATTTCAGTAGTACTCTGCTTACTCCAGCCAGGGCTTTATACTCTGTCTCTAATGCTCCCACACTCAACAATCACCTATGCTTTATACTTCTTCCATGTCTCCTGAAAGTGTCTATTTTCTCCCACACTACAAGGTATCTGTGGTAAAAGAAAGTAAGAGTGCTTGAAGATATTGTTAGTTTAGCCAACCTTCAATGCCTAAGCATCTTACAATAGCTACCTGTATCCCTCAGGTTAAAAATTCTAATCAAGAATTCATCCTTTGTATGTCTTAGAGCACTGCTTCCAGCATCTACTATGCCTGTGGATTCCCTGGGGCTCAGGGTAAAAATGCATATTCTGGTTCAGTAGGTCTGAGGTGAGGCCTGAGAGTCTGTATTTCCAAAAAGCCCCTAGGTGATGGTAGTGCTGCTGGACTTAGGTGATGGTAGTGCTATTGGACTTTGGCACCATACCTGGTGGCAGTCTGTTTACAATTGCTATGACAGAATACCCAAGACTGGGTAATTTATAAAGAAGGAACTTTATTGAGCTCATGTTTCTGGAGAATTAAAGTCAAAGTTTAGGCAGCTACATCCAGTGAGGGCACTGTGCTGCACCACAGCATGATGGAAAGTAGAAGGTTAGGTGGGCATGTATGGAACAGGCAAAACATGAGAGGTAGCCTTGATTTATAACAAAATCCCGTTCCTCAGGAAAGACATTTATGAAACAAACAAAGATTCTATCATTTTTGTGCCAAAACAAAGAAAACCCAATGATTCTATCATTTCTTACGCCAAACAAAGAGAAAAGGATTGATCCCTCTTGAGGGTCCAATCATCTTCTAAAGACCCTACCTCCCAACACTGCCACAACTGCAACCAAATTTCAAATATGAGTTTTGGAGTGGACACACCATAGTGCCCAGCATAGCAAGAGCTGACGAAACACAATCTGGCCCCTGCATTATTTCTACAGGTTCATGTTTGTCCTTTCCCCTCCTACTCTCAGCTTCAGCTGCATTTTTCTTCCAGTTCTGTGGAGGGATGATGACTCATCTGCTTACCATCTCCTATACAGCGCCCTCTGCCTGAAGTTCTCTCTCAGCCTCCTCCACTTTGCCATCTTGTTCCTCATTCCTTGGGTCTGATCTGAGGTATTGCTTCCTCCAGAGGGTTTCCTGGATGGCACTCCCCTCCTCAGTAGGTACAATTTCTCTATCACTGATCTTTGGATCCTGAAGGCCCAGTGGGTTGTTGAACAAATTACATGCTAAACCAAATTACCAATCAATGAACTGAAACAATGTTGTATTACCTAAAAGCCAAGTGCAGCATCTTAGCTAGAGTCTTCAAAGCCAGCTTTCCTGTGGGTAACAGTTGTAAACTATCACGTTTTTCCAATAGCATTTACTCCTTTTAAAAATTATTGTAGAAGTTGCCAACAAAACCACTAAAGCTAACTTAAGTAATATAATTTAAAGGTAGCAAAAAGTTGAATGAGATGGAAAAAAACATCAATTCCTAAGGACAATTTCTTATTATGCTGCAAGCATTACTTAATTTAATGTGTTTTTCCCTCTCTTTAAGTCTAATTTTCTCCAAATTAGTGCTACTGAGAATTGGACTGTTTCATGCTCATTACTACATGAAATAAGTACAGAAATTGAGAGTATTTGGAAAAACTTTGTCAATTTATAATTTGTTACTGTGTTTTTAAGGTAATGATACATCTTTAAAATACTATTTTGACATATTTTAAAGATTCATAATGGATTAGAAATTCTTTAAAAATTGATTTTCACTACTAATAATTTGGGAAGCAGTGGTCTAAATCAGGGATGTTCAACTTTTTGGCTTCCCTGGGCCACCTCAAATAAAGAGGAATTGTCTTGGGCTGCACATAAATTATATAACATAGTTAGTGTGCCCCCCACATGTCTGGTCTGTTAGCTTGTTGTGCTATGTAGGCTTGTGTGCTGCTATGATGCTGAAAGCTATGCTACCAGTGTTTCAGATACCAGCAGGACCACCCATAGTGGACAGGTTTCAGCTGATCTTCCAGACTAAGACAGACTAGGGAGCAGGACCCCAGCAGCCCACTCTCAAAATAATTGTTGTTGTTGTCAGGTGCCCTCAAGTCGTGTCTAACTCATATCGAACTTCATAGGGTTTTCAATGGCTGATTGCTTCGGGATTGCCTCAGGAATGGATTGCCATGTCCTTCTCCCGTTGTGAAATAATTAGCCATTGAAAATCCTATGATAACAGATAAGCACTGTCAAATATAGTACCAGAGAATGAGTCCCAAGGCTGGAAGGCATTGAAGAAATGCCTGGGGAAGAGTTGCCTCCTCAAAGTAAAGTCAACCTTATGACAGGAATGGAGTAAAGTGCCAAGAGGGGTCACAAAGAAAATAAATGCTAAAAACCACATGATGTTCAAAGATTTTTATGGAGACACATTACTAGCTGTCCTGGAACTCCGGCGGCCCATGGGCTGTGGGTTGGATATGCCTGCTTTACATCTTCTAACCTGGGTCAGGGCTGGGATTTAGCTCAGTGGGTAGAGCGCTGCGCTGCAGTCTCTGAGGCCCCGAGTTCAATTCCCAGCACCGCAAAAATGGGAGAAGGGCCTGGCAATCCACTCCCAAGGCAATCCCGAAGCACTCAGCCACTGAAAACCCTATGAGGGTCGCTATGAATCGGATACCGACTCGACGGCACCTAACAACAACAACAACAACCTGGGTCAGACCTTCTGAGGCAATGTTGTCCAATCGGGAGAATTTGGCCCCTCGGGGGATATTTGGCAAAGTATAGAGACACTTGATTTTCATCACTGAGAAGGAGGGATGCTGCTACATTCCTACAATGCATCAGCCAGCACCCTGAACTTAAATAATGTTCCAGCCTCAAAGGTCAATAATGCTGAGGTTGAGAAACCCTGATCTAACTCAGAACATTAAACCCAATTAGGGCCAAAGACTCTTCCTTTCTTTTTTCCTTTCTCTCCCTCCCCCTCCTCCCTTCCTTTCCTTCCTTCTTTCTCTGTCTCTTTTTCTCTCTTTTTTCTTTCACTCTCTCTCTGTCATTTTCAGTTTTTCTCAGCTAATGAGTGGCTTCTTCCCATCATAACCACAAACAGAAAGTCACACACCCGCATGCTTACACATTTAGATTTGATAAGAACCTATTGCTCCTTTTCCTTAGGAGCAATAGGTCAAACATCCTTCCCTCTTCCTCCCTGGTTTCTTTTTGACAGAACAAAAAGAGAAGCTCAGCATGATTATTTTGTTACACGAGGGTCTCATGACCTTTCTCCTCTATCATCCATTTTCCTGACAGCTCATTTTTGGGTTTCTCAAGCCTGTATTTAGAAGGAATGTCAGCACTAATTTGAAAGCAATGTTGAGGTGTTCCCATTACAGATGCTTCTCTGCTGACCCTTCTGGCAACCATCTCAATTGAACAGGACTAAATTAAACCTCTTTTTTTGTTGGGCTTGACAGTGTTATTCAATATTCCTAGAAAATAACTTTTCAAACACTCGTAAACAGGCTCTAACAGGTTCTGCTAAACAAAAATAAGAAGTTGGGCTGGAGATATATTTCAGTGGTAGAGTTCATGCTTAGCATACATGAGGCTCTTGGTTCAACCCCAGCCCCACTCCCCTCTAAAAGAAAGAAGATGAGTTTGTCACATTGATTCTAGTTTATTTAAGGGTATGAACAGCATACATGGGCCTCATGCATGTTAGGCATGCTTTCTACCATTGAGCTATACCCCAGCCCCATCAGTTATTACCCACTGCTGTGTCTCCCTGTCCTCACCTGACAAGCAAGGTAACATTGAAATTATGAATCTGCTTTTTTTTGTTTGTTTGTTTCTGCTTTCTTCAGCCTTTCTCAGCCTCTAAAACCAACATCAACCCATCAGAACACTGATTCTGTTTTATGGAATGAAGCATTACTTGGTGCTAGAGTCAAAAACAAGGCCCATTAAGATTGCTAAACTAAAGTCGGGCTCATTGATGAACACCTCTAATCCCAGTGGCTCGGGAGGCAGAGGCAGGAAGATCGCAAGTTCGAGACCAGAGGCAGTCTGCGTAATTTAGTGAGACCCTGTCTCAAAAAAAGTTTAAAAATGGGCTAGAGGCAGCAGCTCAGTGGTAGAGCACTTGCAAAGCATGCAAGTGTGAGGCCCTGGGTTCCACCACCAGTACCAAAAAAAAAAAAGAAAAGAAAAAGAAAAAAGGTGTTAAACTAAATTGTCATAATTTTGTCTTTTGACAGCAGCCCCTGATGACATCCCACAAGCCATAGTCATGCACCTCTGCTGGGGTCTCTGTCACTGTCTCTAGCCACTTGTCTGTCTTCTTGGGAAGCTGAAACTCAAGATAGATTTTATTACAAAATCTGGACCTGTCTTGCTGTGTAGCACTGGGATGGGAAGTCTTAGGCTCTCCTTTCAAAAGGAAAGGGGAAGAATACTGAAGCTATTAACCCTGTCAATTCTCTTTATTAATTTTTAAAAATTTTGGAGGGCTTCTGGGCACATTCCAAGCATGCCTCCCCTTGCCAATTACTTTTGCTCTGTCCATTGTTACTGTGTATATGAAAAGTGCTCCTTGGTTTAATCACAGCTCACTATGCCTCAATCTCCCGCATCTAGCTGTAACATCACTTGTAATCATGCATTCATTTATTCACTATGAAGGGATGACTATGATAATAAATAGCTTCTCTTGGAGGAACCTTGGCAAAAAGCAAGAAGCTTCTCTCTCCTGCCTTGGGGAGTTGGCAAAATCTTCACACATTTGTGGGAATTTGAGCTGGCCTTAGAGAGTGAGCAAGAATTCATCAAGCATAGAATAGGGGACTATTTGAGAAAATAAACACTATATCAAAGATTAGAGGAGAATCTGCTATTTCTCTATCTCAAGGAGTCCATTGTCCTGTGGCCTGAAACCAAAGCTGTCATTTTCTCAATGACTAAACAATCGCACAAACCTTTTTATTTATATTTTTGAATATCTTAACCATTACTAAAATGAAAAGGTAAAGAGTGGATCATAAGCTCCCAGTGAAACAGACTATAAACAGAATCACATAAACAACATACAGATATTTCAGAATTATTGTTAGCATTAAAAAGAAGAAAGAAGATAGTCCCAGGATGAAGATCTCTTTGTTCCCTTTGCTTTCCATATGTAGCTTTCCATGATATAATCCTATGAGATAAGTATTTATAAGAAGACATAGAAGCAACACAGCAGTGAAAAAAGAATTTGACTAATCAGAAGCAGTATTTGCAGAACTTCCATGACCACACTAGAAAATGCACCTGTGCCCATCTGTATGTGTGTTGGCATGGTGGCGATGAACAGCCCCAGCTGCACATCCTGGGCCACCAGCATGGTGATCAGAATTGTGCTATAGTCAACATCATCTTCTTTATCACCCCAGGTGCTGCTCGCAAGGAACCTAGACACCAAGTGTGTGCTCGATAAGGACAAACAGGTGGAAATGAAGATACTCTGAATGGGTCTGATCTGCAGAAGGTGTCCCCACAACAGGCCCAAAGCAATCACCAGTAGTGTCATATAACATGGTCCTTGTAGAGACATCTTCCACACCTTTCTCAGCTTTTTGGGGGAAAATTAAGCCGACAAGAAAGAGAGTAAAAATGACCCTAAATTCTCCTAATGTCTCAATACAATAAACTTAAGACTGTTTAGTTGTGAAGGCCCCGGATTGTTGATGTTGTTAGGTGCTATCTAGTCAGGTCCAACTCATAGCAACCCCATGTACAACAGGACAAAACACTCCCAGACACTGTGCCATGCCTGGTACAATGTCAATGCTTCTCTGCTATTCCTAGGGTTCTCAATGGTGAATAGTTTCAGCCGTGGCTTTCCAGGTCCTTTTCCCAAGCCTACAGCACCTGGTATTCCCAGGTGGTTTCCCATCCAAGGACTAACCAGGTCATCCCTGCTTAGCTTCCAAGATCAGAGGAGATTGGGTGCCAGGGTGGTCTGGCTGTAAGCATGAAGGCCCCAGAAGCATACCACAAATGATATACCCAAACATCATAAACAATCCTATTATTTGCACAGCCAGCCACAAAGTAAGGACAATTCCTATGGTAATAATGCCCTTTATGAAGTGGTGGCCTGTTCATGGGATGGTGGACTCTCGGAGTTTTGTTAGGATGCACTGGTTGTTCTGCAAGTCGATCAGCCATCCTCCATTTCTTGCTTTATGATGGTTTGCCTCTTCCTCCTCCACTCAGAGCTACCTCGCAGTTGACCCCTTTGACTGATTTGTAGCCATCAAAAGGATGCTCTTTTCTTGCCTTCTCCAAGCCATCTGCAGCCCTCCTCTTGTCTCCCAGAACCTCGCATGGATAGACTCTTGTTTTCATGCTGCATGTTGTTAAGGGCTTCCACTTGATGTTTTTCTGCAATGACAAGGTCCCCATTTTTGGTCTCTTCCTTTCTTTCAACATCCTCAAGGCCTCTAGACCCTGCTTGTTGACCACATCTCTATAGTCATCCTGTAGGGCTCTCTGCAGCCTATAGATGGCCTGGGAGACAGAATTCTCGCTCTCATTTAGCACCTTCTGGAAATTTTCAAATGTGTGCACCTAGAACAGTTTCTCTTCCTGTGACAGGCTGGCCCTGATGGCATTTTCCAGCCTGTTCAGAAGCACATTCTTCTGATTCAGGAGCCCGGTGCACTTCCTGCAGCTGTCCAGGACCCACTGCTTCCTCTGTGTAGCAGTCATCCCCCTTCCATTGTGTAGCCTTCTGACATATGCTTTGCCACCTCCTAGTGCTCCAAAGCCTCGCTACTGAGGGAAGGAGCCGGAGCAGCCTCCAAAAGAGGCTTGCCTCTAACACCTTTATGGTCCACAGGCCAGAGTCAGGATGGGGCAGGCCAGAGACTTCTGCTATGGTCAGCTTGCACTTTACATGCTCATTTTTCAGCTGGACTCAGGAAGCCGCCCCCTGGACGTCCAGCCCAAGCATCACGGTGGGGACTTGGCGCTCTGTGGCACTACCTAATGAAAGGCAAACTCAGGCTTCCACACAACCCTTCGCTGCGGTTGGGAGTTGGACCCCACCAACCTCTGTGGCACCAGCTTCTCTAACACAAGCACCTTTAGAAAACACAATTTCCCCTGTGTATATATACCACATTTTTTAATCCATTCATCTGTTGATGGACATCCGGGCTGAATCCGTATCTTGGCTATTGTGAACAGTACTGCAGTGAACATGGAAGTATGGCTGTCTCTGTGGCATGGTGATTTATCTTCCTTTGGGAATATACCCAGGAGTGGTATAACTGGATCTTATGGTACTTCTATTTTTAGTTTTCTGAGGAACTTCCACACTGATTTCCATAATGTCTGTACCAGTTTACAATCTCATTAGCAGTGTAAAAGGTTTCCTTTTCTCCCATATCCTCACCACCATTTGTTTGATTTGTTGATACTAGCCACTCTGACTGGGGTGAGATAAAACCTTGGTGTAGCTTTAATTTGCATTTCTTTGATGGCTAAGAATGTTAAATATATTTCCATATGTTTATTGGACATTTGTATTTCTTCTTTTGAGAACTGTTTAGTTCAATTACCTTCTTATTGATTGGATTATTTGGGGGGTTGGTATTTAAATTTTTGAGTTCTTTATATAGCCTAGATATTAATCCCCTGTCAGATGTATAGTTCTCAAAGATTTTCTCTCATTCTGTGGGCTCTCTCTTTATTGATGATTTCCTTTGCTGTGCAGAAACTTTTTAATTTCATGTAGTCCAATTTGTCAATTCTAGCCATTTAATTTCATGTAGTCCCATTTGTCAATTTCTTGGGTTATTGGGGTTCTTTTAAGAAAGTACTTGCCTATGCTTATGTATTGAAGACTTTTCTCTACATTTTTTCCAATAGCTTCAAAATTTTTGGTTTCACATTAAAATCTTTGATCTATTTTGAATTGATCTTTGTATAGGATGAGAGGGATCTACTTTCATTCTCCTACATGTGGATATACAGTTTTCCAGCATCATTTGTTGAAGAAGTTGTTCTTTTCCAATGTATGTTTTTGGCTACACTATCAAAAATCAAGTGACTATAGCTGTGCGGGTTTATTTCTGATGTCTATTTTTGTGCCAGTACCAAGCTGTTTTTGTTACTTTGGCCCTGTGAAATAATTTGATGCCAGGTAATGTGATGCTTTCTACATTGCTCTTTCTTCTAAGGATTGCTTTGGCTATTCAGGGTCTTTGTATTTCCATATGAATTTTAACATTGCTTTTTCTAGTTTTGTGAAATGTTATTGGAATTTTGATGGGGATTGCATTGAATCTATAGATCAGTTTTGGTGGGGATAGCCATTTTCACAATATCAGTTCTGACTATGAGCAAAGGAGGTCTTTATATTCTCTAATGTCTTCTTCAATTTCTTTCTTTAGTGTTTTGAAGTTTTCAATGTATAGATCTTTTAGTTCCTTGCTTAGATTTATTCCCAGGTATTTTCGGGGCTATTGTGAATGGTATTGTTTAGATTTCTTTCTCATCCTGTTTGTGGTTGGTATATAGAAAATGCTACTGATTTTTGAATATTGTTTTTGCATCCTGCTACTTTGCTGAAAGTACTTATCAGATTAGTGGAATATTACTCAGCCATAAAGAAGAATGAAATTATGTCACAGGAAAATGGACAGATCTGGAGTTTATCATTTTAAGCAAAATAAACTAGACTTAGAGAGAAACATGTTGTATATTCTCACCTATATGTAGAAGCTAGATTTATCTAAAAATGAAAAATATAAATATATATGCACACAAGATTGGAAAACACAAGGGGATGTATCTACAGTAGGGAGAGAAATAGTAGGAGTGAGGTGGGAGCAACATGGGGGGTAAAGAGGGAGAGAACAAGCACAAAGTACATGATATAACCATATGATAATTTCATAATGAAACTCATCATACTGCATATACTGTATACTAATTAAATAACAACAACACCCGCAAAAAGAAAACATAATTTCCCCTCAAAGAGGAAAACAAGTTGGGAATTATAACATTCCATAATATTAGAGGAATGTTGTTATTTATGTAAAGTTTAGAATCTGGCAGAAAATAAAAGATGGGCGATGGGAATTCTCAGCTGGGGATGATTTTGACTCCCAGGAGGTAGTTGGCAACATCTGGAGATATTTTTGATTTTTGATGATCATATCTGGTTTGGAAATGCAGGCACTTGAGGCCAGAAGTGAGGCTAAACATCCTGCAGTACACAGGATAGACCCTCACAACAAAGAATAAAAATATAATAAAAATTAAAAATCCCAAATGTTGATAATGCTGAGGCTGAGAACCTGTTCTAGTCCATGCTGTGTGGTGAAGGGCACATTTATTTAAACTGGTATGCTTTCATTTGTGGCATTTCCATCAGTTCTGCTCAGCTTTTTGTTTCCTAGACAGTTTAAATGATGACATGTAAGATTTACCTTGTCCCACCTTCACTGCTGCTCAGTTCCATCTATAAACAAGGTGCTCATGAATTTAGAATGCTGTGCAAACTCATGTGAATTTAATAACTTTAGTTGAGGGAAAATAAGATAAGAATCAAAGAATAGGGGGAAGACATAATGGCTCCAAGGCTGTGGGCCCATCACTGTCAGTCTGACATAAATATTTATGGTAGCACATTCCACCATGAATGCATAAGGCCAGAAAAGAATTGTTTTCTCCCACTGTAACTGGATGCAAGGTTTTCTAAATACAGCCTCTATTATTTGAAGTGAGCCTTCCTACATTTGCACCAAGTAGAAACAGTACAAGAAGTTAATATTCAATTAACAAACATGCAAAGAATAGGGATGAGGAACAACGCGTTCTTTGTCTGAATCTGCACTTTCCAACTTGGTAGGCACTAACCATATGTGGTTATTGAGCACTTGACTGTGGTGAGTCCAAATTGAGATGTGCTGTAAATGTAAAATACATGCTGGGTTTTGAAAACTTACTCCAAAAGAAAAGATAAAATATCGCTGAAAAATCTGTATATTGATTACTACTGCAATGATGATATATTGGATACATTGGGTTAAATAAAATATACTGTTAAAATTAATTTCAGCTATGTCCTTTTACTTTTTAATGAGGCTATTAGACCATTCAAAATGTGAAATGCTTTACATTTCTCTTAGTCAGCACTGGTCTAAAAGCATACATTTCTGTTGTCCTCTCTTAATCTTATTGTGATGCTCATGAAAAAGGCCTTAGAGGTCAGATTTCTAACAATAATGTCCTTCAATCCCCAAGACATAGGTTCTCAGCCTTGAGTGCACATAGAGATCACTTTGGAGAGATTTTTAAAACTACTGATGCTTGTACATCCATAGATAAAAAAGGCTGTAGACCTAAATCCCACATCCTATATAAAATTTATCTCAAAATGGATAGATTTTAAGCATGCTTTGTCATTAACATGGCAATGAGCATTGAGAAGGAGCCTTCTAATGTCAAGGCCAAGGCTTTCAAGACCAAGAAGGCAATGCTGAAAGGTGTCCACAGCCAAAAAAAAAAAAAAAAAAAAAAAAGAAAGAAAAAAAAAAGACAAGTTACAGAAGCTACAGCCTGGAAGAACATATTTTCAAATCCCATATCAAACCAAGTATCAAGAAGATCTATAGAAATCTCAAGATGTAAGTAATTTAATTGAAACATGAACAAAAGACATGAACAAATATCTCAACAAAGAAGACAGACAGACAGCAAATAAGCTCATGAGAAGATATTCAACATCAGCCATTAGGAAAATGCACATTAAAACCATTGCGTATGAATCCACAATTGTCTCAGTGTAATTTTCAATTCAAAAAAGTACTGGGACCAGGGATTTAACTTATTGGTAGGGCACATGTTTATCATGCAGGAGGCCCTGGGCTCAACCCCCAGCACCAAAATAAATAAATAAATAATTGTCACTCATTTATTTTGCGGAAAAAAATTACAAAGTACTAACCTCCCTACCTTTTCCAGCTTCTAAAAATTCTAGCTTTAGTAGTTACTGGTAAAGCAACTGGTCTGGAGTATGGTCTGGGCAGTGAAAACCTAAAATCTCTCCTTGTGATTTTAACATGCAGCCAAAGTTAAGAACAATTCTTCCTAGATAAAGTGTATAGCTTAATAAGAATTTATAAAATAGAGCCTGAAGGCAAATGAGGGAAAATGCTGATCTGGGGCTTTCTAGTTGAGGGATATCTTCTCACTAAATCCCCAAATAAGAGAATGAATTCAGCTTGTTCTCGGCATGAAGGCTAGCTATAGATCTAGCTATTTCTAGTCACTGGAAAGAACAAGAGTTGGGCAAGTTAACCAGATGGATGAAATTATTAGAGATTCCTTCCTATGTCCTCTTTCCTTTTTCCATTAACTACCCTTTCCACCTTTCAGGCTAGTTTCCAAATGTGTGTGCACATTGGACTCACTTGGCGAGCGTATAAAATGAGTCTTATCCTGGCGATTCTCATTTCACTTGTATGGACTGTAGCATCTAATTTAAAAATGAAAATATCTCCCTGAGGGATTTAAGTATGCAGTCCAATTTGAGGACCACTGTTTCAGGCCACTGGCCCTCATCCTTGCCTGTAAGTTTAAATTACCTGAGGCTGTTTTTCCAATATCCTGATTCTGAAATCCAACAATTCTGGTTTAATTGTTCTGGGATGTGGCCAGGTCATCAGGATTCTTAATGCTCCCTAAATACTTCTTGTTGCTGTTGGGTTAGGGTTAGGGAGCTATACCACCCTGGCATCTGATCCCATTGGATCTCGGAAGCTAAGCAGGGTCGGGCCTGGTTAGTACTTGGATGGAAGATCGCCTGGGAACACCAGGTGCTGTAGGCTTGGGAGATGGACCTGGCAACCTACTCCCCCCAAAAAAACAATCAGCCATTGCAAACCCTATGAATAGCAGAGAAGCACTGACATAGTGCCAGACATGGCACAGTGTCAGGGAGTGTTTTTTCTGTTGTTCAGAGGGTCACTATGAATTGGACCTGACTCAGTGGCCCCTAACAACAATAACAGGTACTTCTATTTTTTCCTTTTCTTGAAGCACTGAGGCTTGAACACAAGGCCTTGTGCACAATAGGCAAGTGCTCTACAACAGAGCTATGTTTCCAGCCCTCCTTTGTTGTTGTTGTTAGGTGCCGTGAAGTCTGGTCCAATTCATAATGACTCTCATGGGGTTTTCAATGACTGATTGTTTCAGGATTGCTTCGAGAGTGGATTGCCATGTCCTTCTCCCATTTTCACAATGCCGGGGATTGAACCCAAGCCCTCAGAGAGTACAGAGCAGTGTTCTACCCACTGTGCTAAACCCCTGCCCCAAGCTCCCCCTAAATGCTTCTAATATACAGTTGTGTTAGTCAGCCTTCTGTCACCATGACAGATACCTGATATAATCAACTTCTAAGGAGGAAATGTTTATTCTGGCTCATGGTTTCAGTCTATGGTCAGCTGGCTCCATTATTTCTGGGCTTGTGGCAAGGTAGACCATCATGGCAGGGAACAAGTGGTGAAGCAAATCTGCTCACTTCATTGTGGGTCAAAGGTAAAATAAGAGAGAAAGGAAGGGACTATGATCCCAATATGCACTTCAAAGGTATTTCCCCAATGACCTAACTTCTTTCCTCTAGGTTCCACCTCCCAAAAGTTCCACCATGCCACAGGCTGATGATCAATCTTGTACCATAAGGGCCTTTGGGGGACATTTAAAATCTAAACCATGATGGCAGCTAAGATTGAAAATCATTGATTTAGGCACTTGCTCTCTCTTATCTTCAACAGAACTATCAATTGTCTTCTTGCATGCTGATGTTTAGCAGGCTTCAAGATTGAATGCTTTAATAGGTAGAATACAAGTTGAGGGACAGGAAATATCTCTGATTGCTCAAATTTTGCTGACTGCTCTAGTATTTGTAAGGCTTGGAAACATTTATCACTTAGCCTTATTTCCAGTGAACAGCACAATATCCCTTTTTCCTTAAAAATGGATTTGTCTACCCTGAGTCCAAAAGACCATTCCCTCCCAAGCAGCTGCCATATAACTGCCAAAATCAGTGCTTCTCAATTTTTTTTTCTTTGAAACAGGGTCTCACTATGTAGCCCAGGCTGGCCTTGAATTTACCATCATCCTGCCTTACCTCCTGAGTGCTAGGATTACAAGCATGCACCACCACGCCTGGATGCTTTTCAATTTTTTTGCACATTAGAATCTCCTGGAAATCTTTTAAGAATATCATTGCCTCTGTCCCACCCCAGACTGTCTGATGTACTTGGTCTGGGGTACAAGCTAGGTGTAGGGTAAAAGAACTCTTTCTTTTTCCCCTGTTGAGAATCAATATTTAAGTCGGAGAAATGAACTCACAATCAATAGATTAACAGGCACAAAGGCACATATGTAAGTTTATTTTGTGCAGGGAGGCATCACAGGAAAATGAATATGTAACAACCAAATGAGTTCTAGAAGGTTATACATCATCTTCATAGGGAATAAGGAAGTAGAGGATGCAGGCAATTTTTCAAGAAAGTGTGAATGATTTTAGGGGAGAAGGAGGGGCCCAAAGAACAGATAATAGCCTGGGACAAAGTTTGCCTGGGCTCTTCCTTCCTTCCATGTGCATTAATCCTCCCCAGTTGATGAGGTCTCTGGGGAAAGGATTCATAAGTGAATATATTCTGGAGTATTTGGCCTTTAAGGTAGATAAAGGAATTTCAGAAAAACAGTTTTCACTGCATTTGCTGCTCCCCAGGTGCTCTCAGTTTGAAGGCTAAAGCAACATATTTGAGGATATAATTTCCTGGGCCTCAATATGGGCATTGGAATTTTTAAGAATCTCCAGTGATTCTAATATTCAGCTAGGTTTGAAAACACTGGACAAAGTGACACTTTATTTAGTAATGTGAAACAGACTTCTATGCCCAACCAGATTAATAATAATAGTTGATAAGTTAAGAAATTGGCATGTAGAATGCATTATATATTCCAGCTAAGGACTTGCTGCAACGTGCTGAAGTGTTTGCAAATTCAATGGACGATGTCTGTAGATATATCATTAGCAGGAACACCATATTCCAAATCCAAATCCCACCTCCCATAGCTAAGAGTCTCCTGTGCATCAGAGTACGTCAGAGTCTCTTGTGTGAACTGTGTGGAGTTCACGGACACGCCAAGTCTACAGATGTGCTGAAGGGAAAAGAGCTCTTCTGCAGAACAGTGGCTCTTGACTCATCAACTCTCTACCACCTGGTGGGCCAATATCAAATGCAAATTAAAGATAAACTAATTTAAATACTAACTGCCTCTACCTCATCTCCTGAGGAGGCTAGTGTTTGTGATCATACCTCCAAAGTGGTGTGCCACCTGCAGACTGTCATTTTCATCAGATGTGCATAATTACACAGCCTCGTTTTGAAGATATTTGCCTGCATTCATTTCCAGAATCTATAACAGTGGAAGACACTTTCCCAAGTTAAAACATCCACTCTACCCCCATTCAGAGGACAATTTCAAGATGGGCATCTGTAAGGACTCACCACCCCTGGCTGCAATCTTTAGGGAGATTCAGAAGAGAAAAGAAGTTTAAACAAATGTCATAAGAGAGACTCGTCTGTTTCGCACTGACTAAAAGTTCAATCCCTTGCCAAAAGGGACAGTTGCCAGAAGATGAGTCACACTAACGAAAGGTGTGGGATGTTAATAGCAAGGAACAGTATGAACTGTGGCTAAAGTCAGGCAAACAAGTGGGGTGAAAGCTTGTTGCCCCAGATTTTCTTGGGCCAAGCATTCCGAAAGCAAACAATTAAACACCTGGGAGACACTGTGGTGGTTTGGCCTAGGTGAGCCTACTGGGAGCTCTTTTCATATACAGATGCAGATGTGGAGTCAGGATAAATGGGGGTTTGAACAAACACTGGTATTTCTAAACTTCCCATTGAGTCTCTATAGTTCATTTCCTACATGGAGGAATGTATGTCCTGGGGTAAAGAGATTACTAAATCAAGGAGCAGAATGACTCTGTTAGGTTCATCCTAAATACTCAGGAGATTCTGCATGTAAAGCTGTGAATCCAGATCACAACTAGAGATAGAAGGACAAAAAGCAATTGCATTTCAGGATGCACCCTGACCTCTCCTGACCATCTGTGTTTCAAATTCCAGTAAAATAGAAAATCTATCCAAGAGGTTCTCCCATGTCAGTGTGCTTCAGAATGACCTGGAAAGCCTGTGAAAACACACACCCCTCCCAGTGTTCCTAGTTCTTCAGGTCGGGAGTAAGGCCTGCGAATTTGTCTCTCCATCATGTTTCCAGGCAATGCTGAAGCTGATGGTCCAGCGACCACAATCTGAGAGCCTCTGCTCTGTGGATAACTTGTTGTTAGCTGTCAAGTCGGTGTCCAACTCATAGTGACCCTCCATGCAACAAGCAAAACACTATTATCAGTGCTTCTCTGCTATCCATAAGGTTTTCAATGGCTGATTGTCTTTTTGGGAGTGAGTTGCTGGGTCCATCTCCCAAGCCTACAGCACCTGGTGTTCCCAGGTGGTCTCCCATCCAAGTACTAACCAGGCCCAACCCTGCTTAGCTTCCAAGATCTGATGGGATTGGATGCAACAGGGCTATGGCTGTAGGAATGGATAAATTAGAGGTACTTTATTTTTAATTTGAAGGATGATTTGCACACAACTCAGGGGACTTATACCCAAGTAACTCTTGTTTTGGTAGATATTTCAATTCCCAGTTAAGCCAAGTTGCCACAGGACTTGGAGTCACATAGAAGATGCTGACTTTGGATGTGCATGATGTGACTTGTATGACAGGAACTTCTGGTTTCACACACAAAACAGCAGCTGGCTTCAAAACAGGAAAAATATAATGTGGAGAAATAATTGGGAGCATAATGGGAAATACCAAACCCCAAATGGGCAGAGTGGGTGGGTGGGGAGACTGGAAGATGGAGAAACACTACTTAGTGGACGAGATACTCATCTTTTATATGGAAGACAGACCAGACTTGGGAGAGTAAACAGGAGGGCTTTGGTTATTTATTTACTAATTTCGTGATTATTAATGTCCACAGGGTCCACGAGGTTGGACCGAGTTGCACATCTGAAAGAGTTTTCTAGTTTGGAGGTTTGTGATGATGGGATACGGTGCCAGTGGAGGTGGAGTTCATCTTGCCTGAAAATTTAAATTTGGGACTTGATTATTATTTAATTGGTCAGCCAGGGTTGGTTTTAGGTAGATTCTCCCAGATGCTGGAGGATGGATTTAATGACCTCTCAAATTCCATTTCTTCTTCATGTAAAGCAAGTACATAAAAAAAAAAATCAGTGCTTCAACAGGAAGCTATGCATTGCCCATAGCTCTCCTTTCTCTTGCCTCATTCCTATTCTATGAAAGCTATTTTACAGCCCTAGAAGCTGTAGATGTCTACAGCCATGCCACCCTGGCATCCGATCTCATTAGATCTCAGAAGCTACATAGGCTTGGGCCTGGTTAGTACTTGGATGGGAGACCATCTGGGAGTACTGTGTACTTGGGAGAAGGCTTGGGAGAAGGACTCAGCAGCCCACTCCTGAAGCAATCAGCCATGGAAAACTCTACAAATAACAGAGAAGCACTGACAATAGTTCTGGGCATGGCACAGTGTCAGGGAGTGTTTCATCTGTTGTATATAGTTTCATCTGTTCATATGAGTTGGACCCAACTTGAGGGCACATAACAACCATAATGCTGTAGATAGCCAAGAACAAAACAACTCTGGTCTATAGACATACTAATTTTGTCCCATGAAGGCTCAATAAACCTCCTTCCCCCACTGGAGAAAAGGCTGGTTTTGTCCCTAGAATACTAAGAGATGATTCTGATGCTAGCCACCTGGAGTAAGTGCAGATTCCACAGGTTCAAGACACTCTCTAGACAAGACTGCCTTTGACATAGATGCTAGCTGCAAATTTGGCATTCCCCAGCCTGTCTGCACTGCTGATCAACTGACTACTCTTAGTTGCTAGGCAGGTAACAAGCACCTAGATGCCGCTTTTGTGAAAAACACTGACTCTTTGCTTGGGCCTACAAATGTCCTATGGGGAATTAAAAGCAAGATAAAAACTTGGCATCTCTGCCTCCATTTTGCATCTGTGTTCTTTGCTCTGAGTCATTCTCTTGTGCAGTGATCTTGGATTCCAGGAACAACAGGTCTGATGGAGAAACATTGTGTGACAAGAGTCTTCAGATCTGTCTCCCACACAGCCATAACTTTCTTATCATAACAAGGGATGAGGCTCCGCCTGACCAATCTTGAGATAATGACTAGCCAGATCACAGTCTGACCAAGAGTGATGAACTATGCATGCTTCTTGTTCCCTCTTTCATCCCTTCCATACATAATCTGGGAGGAGCCCATGTTAGTATCTCCAAATACAGAGCTAAGTACACTGGTCTCCTTGGTATAGCTACGTTGACCAAAGTTCCTTTCTTGTTTTTCACCATTGCCACTTCTGTTTGGTTTTAAGGCAAATAGTTGGATCTGATGTGTCGGGACCCCCAGAGTTGGACCTCCAGCCTAGGACTCTGGTAATAGACAAGAACTATTAGGAGTTAGCTCTTATATTTACAGGGGGAAAAGCTGCAGCCCCTTTAAAAGACCGTTAATGTGCCTTCAAAGTTTTCATCCTTGTCATTGCTATTTTTGTTGTTGTTTGTAGCTAAAGGCCTTCAGAGAATCTTGTAAGGAGCCATCTGAAATTACAGAGCTATTTGAATTCATTCTTTTCCATTATAATACTAAATTCCCTGCCCAGAGGCATTTGTGTCCATCATTTTTTGAACCTGTGATATATGACTTTGAACTAAGCATGCTCAGGAATGTACTCTTCTCTACCTGTGATGATGAGTCATTCCTATATGAATATGAATAAATCTCCCAGTGAAAATCCCTTGTTTTCTTTGTTTGGAGGAGAACACTGCTTTGAGAATTATCTCCAGTGCACTCCTTACTCACCAAGAGACAAAGTCATTGTGTTCCATTACACTCCAAGTTCCCATTACCTTCTCAGGTTTGATAATTTGCTAGAATGACTCAGAGGGCTGAGGAAAGCACTAGACCTATAGCCACTATTATAAATCAGGACAAGTCGAATGAAGAGATTCATAGAGTGAGGTCTGGAAGGGTCTCAAATGTAGAACGTCTGTGCCCTCTCCCTTTGGAATCAGGGTATGTTACTCTCCTAGGAGAGCCATATGTTCACCAACCAGGAAGCTCCCTGGAGCCTAGTGTCCAGAGTTTTTACTGGGGCTTCATTACGCAGGCGTGATTGACTGAGTCCTTGGCTATATGATTGAACTCAAGATCCAGTCCTGCTTCTCTCCCTGGAGGTCAGGTAATGGCACCTGGCTCAATGCCCCAACCTTCTAATCACATGATTGGTCTTTCCAGCATATTTAACCCCATCCTGAGGTATTTCCTCATGATGCCATAAGTCTGGGGTAGGCCTGAGATTCCGCATGTCTAACGAGCTCCTAGATGGTGCTGATGCTGTAAGGTATCTTAGGTATTAGAAAAGCAGCTAAAATGACTGGCAAAATTGTGCTGCCTGGAACACAAAGACCTCCAACTGCCAAGACATGCTATGTTCTGTTTGTATATGGTTTTAGCAAGCACCAGAAAATGTTAGGAGAATGTCCATTATTCAGCACCCCTTGATAGTATTAATATTGTCTGTAGTGAAGAGTTAAAGAAGCTCCAGAAACTGACCTGAACTTCTCATTTTTCTTACATGGTATTGCTATATAAAATGCTCCAGTATTTCCTAGAGTCGCATATTGTACCCCTCTGGATAGACTGTGGATTTGATGAAACCTCAGAAATCCTATCTTTATCATTGCGCAGTGCAATCAGTTTTCAGGGGACAAGATAGAGTTGGGGCTCAGAAAATGATATTCCATTGTAAGGTGCTTTGACAGGCTCAGTACTTTGAACCAAAGCAGCAGCCTCAAAATCCAGCTGTTCCTGAACTCCATGCCCTCCCTGTCTCTTGGCTTCCCATCCCTCCTGAAACACAGGAAGGGACTTACTCTGAATTTCCCCTACCCATCTAAAGGCCAGATCCTCCAGAGGATTAACTCACAGAAAGAAAGACTAGAGTAGATAATATACCTAGAGACCAGGCAAACTTTGCCCTTGCCTATTCTCTGTTCTTTGGGACTATTTATTTCCCCTAAAAATCACTTACTCTTTTTAAAAAAATTGTCCAAAGCCCTCATTTACCTTTCTCCTATGAAGAAGGTATTTAAGCTTCAAGCATCTCGCCCTTCTTTGAGTTTTGTACTCCTGTGTTTGCACACTAATAAATTTACATGCATTTCTCCTATTATTCTGCCTATTGTCCGTTTGCCTGCAGCCGTGTCACTGTGATGTTGGATCCCGTCAGATCTCGGAAGCTAAGCAGGGTCAGGCCTGGTTAGTACCTGGATTGGAGACCACTTGGGAACACCAGGTGCTGTAGGCTTGGGAGAAGGACCCAGCAACCCACTCCCAAAAATAAATCCTCCATTGAAAACCCTATGGACAGCAGAGAAGCACTGACAATAGTGTTTCACCTGTTGTACAAAGGGTCGCTATGAGTCGGACACCGACTCCAGGGCACCTAACAACAACAATTGTCCATTTATTTTTTAGAGTGAAATTATCAAACTTCCAGGGAGAGAAGAGAAAATTCCTTCTGTCCTTGTCATATCCTTCTGAATGTTGTGCATGGGGCTAAGACTTGCAAATGATTTTCTAAGTAATCAAGCATTCTTCCTCTCTCTATCATTGCAATTTTGTGAGATGTCTGGTTCAGTCTGGGCAAATGTTATTCAATGTCATTCTCCTTCTTCCTTTCCATGTAGCTGTTCATCAAATCCCATCATTGCCTTCCTAACTAGTGTACCAATCCCAGCATCTTTTGCTGTTTATGTGACTCAATTTTAGCCAGTCAAATTTAAGTAGAAATGGTGTATACTACATGCAGACTTGGTCCATGAAAATTTCTCTCCCATGTGATCTTCCAAGCACTTTCCCCTGTGGGAGCTGCATAAATAAGTCCAGCCACTTGTGGTGAAGATGGCACAAGATGGAAGGGGAGCTTCCTGTCAATTAGGAGCACTTCTCTTGCAGTTTGCTTTTGTGTTTGAAATATTTCACCTTTTGTGATTTGTTATAGCAGCAAGCCATATTTTAACTGAAATCTCCCAACCAACACAACCCCATCCTCCATGGACAAGTAGAACTCATGGGTAAATGAAAAGAACCACAAATCATTATGGATACACAGTGTGCCAGCATCTCATCCTGGGAAACATGGTATTTGTGGAGTTGAAGAGTTTCCCTTCCTCTTTATGGGTCTCTCTCTATGCTACTCTGCTACTAGCCTGTTGCCATGGGACTTGGGAGATTTCTTCTACTAAAAGAGACCCTGGGAGCTAAGTAAGAAGCAAGAGGAAGGTAGTTCCTGCAATCTGCTTTTTGTCTTGGCTTTAAGAATGAGAAGGATGAAAAAACAGGTTCAGCCATTATCCAAGTAAGCTCATCAAAGGAGGAGATAAGAAAGGGATAATGATGATGATGATAACTACTATGGCACTTTTACAAAACACATTACCTCATTTGTTCTTCATAACAAGTCTATTAGTAAGCACCACTGATAGCCTCATTTTGCATTAAGCATAAACAGAGGGCCAGAGAGATTAACTTTGACCACTCTGTAGGTGGCAGAGCCAAGATGCAAACCCAGGCAGTCTATCTTGGGAATGAGATTGCAACTGAACACAGAAGAAGTCTAGCAGAATCAGGGAATTCCAGCAACCAGGAAATCCTGAAAACATGTGGCATACTTACAAGAAGGAGCCCTCAGAGAGCTCACATCTGGCAAACTCTATGGCAATTTCTTCTATGCATGTTTCTTTACTCTTCTAACTTGACTGTATCCTCATAATTCTTGAATTTTATTACCTGAAAAACTTAATCATATAGGCAAAAATGAAGATATTTCAGGATAATACAGTGCATATCTGTGTACCACCACTAAGATAAAGGTAGAGAATATCCCAGGATCTTTGACGTGTCTTGTGTGTCCTTCTTCAGTCTTATCTTTCTCTACTCTCTGACTCTCCAAAAATATTCAAAATTATGTGTTGGTCATTCCTTTTTATTTATTTTTTGTGGTGCTGTGGATCAAACCCAGGGTTTTGTACATACTACACAAGTGCTCCACCACTAAGCTATAGCCCCATGCCTTCATTCCCTTACTTTCTTTATGGCCCTTAACCCAATATGATTGGTGTCATAGAACTATATGAATGGGATCATTCTCCGTGTGTTTTTCTGTAACTTGCTAATTTTCATTCAGCATTATATGTTTGATATTTATCCTGGCTGGTGCATGTAGCTCTAGTATATTCATTTTCTGTTCTGTATAGTATTCCAGGCCATCAACATGCCTAGTTTCCACACTGTTCCCTCTACCCAGAGAAAAGTTAGAGAATGACAAGTTTCCAAACTCTCTCCTCTGTATTAAAAGTTTATTTATAGTTCACTCCAACCCTAAGGGTAATGGTCTTCAGGGTCCTAGCTTTATGAGGAGTTCCACTAAGGTCTCCATCTTAGCATTTCTTGTGCTTTATTTTCTGTTCCCCTGCCCCACAGCAGCCTCTAAAACAGAACTTGATAGTCCTCAGATACCACAGATGTGAACTTCAGATAAAACCCCGCTCAATTCCTGGGATTCCCACTTCCCTTTCTTCCTGACCTTTGCAAATGTCTTGCTTTATTGCAAGCCTAGTAGTATATTTTTAAAGTGCACTTTCTAGGACTACAGATGTTACTTGACTTATGATGACTCAACCTACATTTTTTTCTGACTTTAGCATGGTTCAAAAGTAGAAACAGCACACCATATTTTGAATTTGGATCTTTGCCCAGGCTAGTGTTATGTAGTACAATCCTCTCTTTCAATGCGAGGAAAGGCAGTGAGTTACAGCTCCCAGACAGCCCTACAATCGTGAGGGGAAACGATGCACTACAGTGTACTGTGTTGCGAAGCTACGATCATCCATAGGTTAGGTGTAGTTAATGCATTTTCAACTTATGTAGTTTTCAACTTACTATGGGTTCATAAGATGTGACTCCATCATAAGTTGAAGGGTATCTGTACTATCAGGACTATTAGAACTGAAGAAGTGTGCCTTTTCACTTCCAGGAAAGAAGAGAATCAGTTCTTGGAAATGGATCGAACAGCTTGGTAAACCTTAAGTTCTGGAGTTAAACATGGAAATATCTCAAGAAACAGCACTTGTTAACTGTCACCATCCTCTTATTTATTTATTTAGTCATTCATTCATTCATTCATTCATTGCAGTGCTGGTGATTGAATCCAGATCCTCGTAGTAGATTAGCACTCTACCACTGAGCTATATCCCCATTCTCACCCCCTTTTTAAAAATTTGAGACAGTGTCTCCCTATATTACTCAGGCTGCTTGAACTTGGGATCCTCCTGCCTCAGGCTCATGAGTAGATGGGATTGCAAGTGCAGGCCACCAAACCGAGCTTCAACCATCGTTTTTCACAATACACAGAAAAAGAGATCTTAGATTAGTCCTTTATAACATTGCTGCATTTCCCTTGCATATTGCATTACCTATTAGTTACTGTCATAGTCTTACGCTGGGTAATTGATAAACAACAGAATTTTATTGCTTATAGTTCTGGAGGCTGGGAAGATCAGGGCAGCAGTAGACTCAGTGTGTGGCGAAGGCCTGTTTCTCATGGACAGCATCTTCTTGCTGTGTCTTCACATGGCAGAAGGTAGAAACAACTCCCTCATACCTCATTTATATGGTCATCCACACCCTCTTAAAGGCCTCAACTCTTAATATTATCACATTGGCAATGATGTTTCAACATAAAATTTGGGAGGGAAACATTCAGACCACAGAACTTACTAAACTGAATAATTCTACCGTTAAACACACATTTTTGTCTGAGTTTAGTTCCAGAAGAACTACCTTTTGCCTTATGTAGAGAATCAGAAACATTGAGGTTTAGAAGCATTATCTGCATTCCTAGGCTGAATTTATATAGGTCCCATACCTCTTCTTCAGTCTGTTGAGATTTTAAGGGCTAGAGGTAAAAACTGAGATTTGAACCAAGCAATTTGATTCTTAGAGCCTGTGCTCTGTTAATGTAAATTAAAATGGACACTTGGTCTGAGCAACTCCTGACCAGGCAAAGCCAGCTAGACCTCATAAGTGACCTTGATCTTGCTTGATTTGCAAACATTGGTGAAACTTAACTTGGAGTGGTTTTTTTTTTTTTTTTT
>VMDO01016335.1:0-48217 GCA_007922755.1 Pedetes capensis | reverse complement strand
AAGATTGGAGGAAGACTCATTAACAACCTGTGTTATGCAGATGACACAACTCTGCTTGCTGAAAGTGAAGAGGATTTAAAACATTTACTGATGAAGATCAAAGATCATAGCCTTCAATATGGGTTATGACTAAACATCAACAAAACAAAAATCCTTACGACTGGGTCAGCACGCAACTTCACAATAAATGGAGAAAAGATAGAGGTTGTCCAAGTTTTTTGTTTGGCTCTATAATCAACACCCGTGGAAGCAGCAGTCAAGAAATCAAAGGACGCATTGCTCTAGAAAAAGCTGTGGCAAAAGATCTCTTTAGAGTGTTAAAAAGCAAAGATGTCACATTGAAGATGAAGGTGTGTCTGACTCATGCCATGGTATTTTCAGTGGCATCATATGGTTGTGAAAGCTGGACACTGAACAAGAGAGACAGAAAAAGAATTGATGCTTTTGAATTGTGGCGCTGGAGACGTCTATTGAATATACCATGGACTGCCAAAAGAACCAACAAATCTGTCTTAGAAGAAGTACAACCAGAGTGCTCCTTGGAAGCAAGAATGGCCAGACTGCGTCTTACATATTTCGGACATGTAGTCAGGAGAGGGGCTGGGATTTAGCTC
This sequence comes from Pedetes capensis, assembly GCA_007922755.1. Classification (NCBI taxonomy): domain Eukaryota; kingdom Metazoa; phylum Chordata; class Mammalia; order Rodentia; family Pedetidae; genus Pedetes; species Pedetes capensis. Next base: position 47,603 of record VMDO01016335.1, on the reverse strand, counting down.
AGTGGGTAGAGCGCTGCGCTGCAGTCTCTAAGGTCCCGAGTTCAATCCCCAGTACCCCAAAAAATGGGAGAAGGGCCTGGCAATCCGCTCCCAAGGCAATCCCGAAACAGTCAGCCATTGAAAACCCTATGAGAATCACTATGAGTCGGATACCGACTTGAAGGCACCTAACAACAACAACAAGTCAGGAGAGATCAATCCCTGGAGAAGGACATCATGTTTGGAAGAGTAGTGGCAGGTTAACGCAAAAGAAGAAAACCCTTCACCAGATGTATTGACACAGTGTGTGCAACAATGTGCTTAAACATAAGTAAGATCATTTGCCTGGCACAGAATCGGCAAGTGTTTCGATCTGCTGTACATAGGGTCGCTATGAGTCAGACTCAACTTGACGGCACCTAACAACAACAACAACATACTGAAGGTGGGCTAGGGTGCAGCCCAGTGGTAAAATACTTGCAATGTGTGTGCACGGTCCTGGATTCAAATCCCAAAGTAACTCTGGGAACCAAAAAAACAAAAACAAAATATTTTAGGAGTCATTTTTTTCCACATAATAATTGAGTACCCATATGAAAATGCACAATATTTTCTTGATGACTGCTTAATTGGAAACCAGAGGAAAGCTGTGTGTGTAGCTATGGGCTATGGTATATATGAATATGTAAAAATACTAAAGAAGATATATGAAAAACTGATGCATCCTTTTGCAAGAGTATATGGCAGGGAAAAAGAAAATAAACTACAATGAATGGTCACCTTAAAATTTGCCACCATAAATGAAGATAGTCATATTTTTCATTTGAAAACTTAGATTTATTTTTAAAAGGGGGAGCACAGGAAGTTGGGTGAAAAAAACTTACTTGAAAAATGCCTTCTGAGGCCACCCACCCAATATTTTGGGCTCTGGCTAATTAGGTCCACTTGCTTTATGATCCATGTGATTTCAGAGCTAGGATAATTTTTAATGGCATACCCAGGAAGAGCAACAGAAGCATAAAAAGATTTTTATAGCTAAAAATCTTGGCATCAGTTTCCTTGCAACTGAGAACACATTTTGGCTCTCCTTTATGAATTTCTGGAAAGACAAAAAGAATTAAGATGCACACAAAAGATTCTGGAAACTGAGTTTTAAATGATTTACATAGCAGCACAGAAAGGAAAGCTGGCTCTTGGTGGCTAATTTCAATAATCAAATATACACAACATCATTTTTAAAAGGAACAGAAGATCCTGAGGGATGTATAATGCAGCATAAAATTAAAATGAGGTTGACCTGACTGACATTAAGTTTGATTAACAAGGAACTTCTCTCCAAAGAACATCTGCCCTTTCAATCCTAAAATCAACTATGGGTCAAATGAATTAGCCATGTAAGTGGACTGCTTCCATGTCAGGGAAGAGCCACAGTCTCTGCTACAAACCCAAGCACAATTATTGACCTGTATTGCATTGTATCTTAGAAGTCACAATTAGGTTCATATTTCAAACTATTGGGACTTAATTTTAAAATTATTATGTACTTTAATTAAGATTAAAATTATTATGGATTTTGTTGGTGATGGGAAGTTTAGAGATGTTAGCCAAATCATTGAGAGAGGTCAGGATAAAATTTAGATTCCAATTTAGTCTTAAAAATAATCTTTAAAACTATATCCATAAGCAACATATAAAATAAAGGTATGAGATACTGTCTATATTCTAAAAGCGATATACAGGCTACATGCAAACACATTTATGAGAAAAAGATTGAGAGAGAGAGAGAGAGACAACCTTGTACAGAATTTCATTCATCCATTTGACTGTCACTGTCTTAGCCAGATAATGGTGATCTCTCCATCTCTCCATATGGGAAGGTTGATTTGGGCTCTTTGAAAATGCTGGAGGGATTGTATGTACCAGAACAGGAATGAGGATGGTAGTGGCATTGTACACACCCTATGTAGAGAAGATTTTAGTTATAAATTTAACTCTTTTTTGAAGCATTATTTCAACAATTATAATTAACTGATACCGCACTGATAAATGTTCACCTTGGGGCACATCCTTTGTGAAAGAGCCATTCATTTTTTGAAGGAGGTGCATTTCAAGCAATGTCCTGGTGTTACAGTTCTCTTACAGAGGCAGGCTGGACTGACTTTGGATCCAGTATTGTGCCCGAAGCTGCAACATGGGAAAGATATTCATTGCTTACCCAATGAGGTTTCACGAAGAGGGTAGGGTGATTTTAAGACCAAGAATATCCTGTAATGTTGTTGTTGTTGTTGTTGGATGCCTTCAAGTTGAGTCATCACGTACAACAGAATGAAACACTCCCCAACGCTGTGCCATACCGGCATTATGTCAGTGCTTCTCTGCTATTCACAGGATTTTCAAAGTCTAACTGTTTCTGAGTGGGCTGCCAAGTCCTCCCATTTTCATGGTGCTGGGGAGCGAACCTACGGCCTCAGAGAGCATACAGCAGCACTCTACCATCTGAGCAAAACCTCTGCCCAAACTACAATCGTGTGGAGATTTAGAGGGGTTAGAAGATTGGCCTGGGATGAGGGTCCCTCACAAAGGTCTCTCTGCTCATTAGTTGGGGCAGCAAGATTTTCTTACAGGCTCTATCAGAACCAGGCCAAAGAAGAAGAGAATCAGACGGTTAAAAGCTGTGTGCAATCAAACATGGAGAAGGCAGTCAGATCCTTCATTACTTTTGGCTACTACTGTAAAACAAAATTGTGCTTTAGTGATGTTGTTATAGACTGAATGATGTCCCTCTCAAAATTCATATATTAATGTCCTAACCCCCAGCACCTCGGAATGTGACTTTATTTAGACATAGATATTTAAATTAAAACAAGGTCATCACATAGAACTCAATCTGGTAAAGACACCTGTGTCCTTATAAAAAGAAGAGATCAAGAAAAAAAGAACCTAGACGAAAGAATGACTATTTCAGGACACAGAGAGATGGCAGCCATCAACAACCTAGGATAGAAGGCTCAGAAGAGACCAAACATATTGACATCTTGATCTGGAGTTCAAGAACTGAGAGAAAATGAGTCTGTGATTTTGTTGTGCATCCCATGAACAAATACACCAAGAATGTCAGGTACGGTGATCACTCGAAATCAATACTATCCACCATTTTTAGGAGATAATTTAACATTTCTGAGTCAAAAAGAAGTTCTTTAAAGCGCATTCAAGGAAATGCAAATTAAAGCCACAATGAGGTATCGCCATACATCTGCTAAAATGGCTAAAATTGAGGAGTCTATTCTTATGCCACTTGTCTGCAAGAATTTGGAGCAACTGGAACTTTCACACAATGCTGGCTTAAAGAAAATGGAACGATGGTATAGCCATTAGCAATTAGGACCCATTTGCCCTATGATTGAACACAGGTGTTCCTAGCTATTTCTACTAGAAATCAAAAACATGATTCCACAAAGATTGGTGCCTGAGTTTTCATAAACGCATCATCTGTAGTCTCCTCAAAATGAAAACAACTCCCGTGTCCTAAATGAGTGAATGATCAAAAACACTGGGAAACAACCATACTGCCCACATAAAGAAAGAAGCTACCACTGCTTACAATAGCAGATTGTGAATAATGACTTTTAAAACTGTTATGTTAAACCAGGCAGGTTGGCGCAAGCATAATCCCAACCTCTCAGGAAGCTGAGGCAGGAGGATGGCTTGAGTCCAGGAGAGTCAGTCTTACCTGAGCAATAAAGCAAGACCTTAAAACAAAAGATAACAAAATAAATAAATAAACTTATTGTTGTTGTTGTTGGTAGGTGCCACAGAGTCGTGTCCAACTTATAGTGACCATTACAGGGTTTTCAATGGCTGGTTGTTTCGAGATTGCCTCAGGAGTGGATTGCCACATCCTTCTCCCATTTTTGCTGTGCTAAGAATCAAATTCAGGACTTCAGAGACTGCAAAGTGGTGCCCTACCAACTGAGCTAAATCCAAGCCCACTAATAAATGAATGAGAGCAAACAAATTGCTTATTTTCTGTATGATTATATTTTTAGCAAAGTCTAGAAAACACAAACCTACAGTGAAAAATAGCAAATTAATGATTGACACAGAATGATGCGGAGTTGATAGAAAGTAGTCCAAGACAACATTTTATGCCCAGGTTAATGTGTTTTACATTATGCTTGTGTTCGTGGTTGTATAGCTATAAATATTCATTAGAATTCATCAAAACCCTTAAATTAGTATTATTACATGAAATTTTAACATCAGTAAATCTAATTTTTTTAAGTACCTGAGTGTTGAACTCAGGGCCTCCCACATACTTTTGTAAGTATTCTACAACTAGGGTGCACCACTGGACCTATTACTGTTGTTGTTTTTGTTGTTGTTACTATTATTTTATTTGGAGTCAAAGTCTCACTAAATTATTCAGGCTACCTCCGTCCTTGACCTCCTAATCCTCCTGCCTCACCTCTCAAGTCCCTGGGGTTTCAGATATATGCCACTCACTGTGCCTGGCTTCAGTAAACCTAATTTTAAAAAGAATTGTTGAGATGCTGAAAGTGACATTAATCATACAGGAAAGACTGGAACTGTGAAGGCCACTAGCAGATTATCTGTGTAACGCTTTATTCTTTTCTTGAGAAATGCCCATCCCTATGCCACAGGACATATTTTAGGAAGCACCACCTCGGTGTACTGATCTGATTATATAGTGGAAGTTTTTTAAACCACACTATTGAGAAATTTCCTAAATCGGAATTACAGAAAAGAATCAGTCACTTTCTGAAGGGTAAAAATGATGAAAATTGTGATTTGTTCTTGGTTATTTCCTACACTCTGTGATTCTCATACCCTCTTCAGTGAGCATACATTATTTCTATAGCTTTGCGAATTGCATACACATTCATGTTATGTTTGTGTCACATCAGAGATTTGGCCCTGACACCAGAAGGCACTTTTGTTGTTCTTTGTTCATTTGTTTTGTTGTTTCATTTTCCCCTGAACAGTCCAACCCCCCAGCATGTTCAGGAGCCCTCACCAATGCTTACGTTTGTCCTCTTGCTTTGGGTCTTTTCTGGCTCATTATCAGGTTGTTGTTGTTGTTGTTGGGTGTCCTCAAGTAGGTATCCGATTCATAGTGACCCTCATAGGGTTTTCAATGGCTGTTTCGGGATTGCCTTGGGAATGGATTGTCAGGCCCTTCTCCCATTTTTGTGGTGCTGGGAATCGAACTCAGGACCTCAGAGACTGCAGCGCAGTGCTCTAGCAACTGAGCTAAATCCCAGCCCCATTATCAGGTTGTTGTTGTTGTTGTTAGGTGCATTGTTAGGTGTTGTTAGGTAACTTGTCAGTTGAAGACTAAGGTCATACAGGCACTAGAGCATGTGCTAGCTGATGGTCAGCCATCTGCATCCCATCACACGTGATCTTCCCACTGAAATCTCCCTCTAGAACTTGCCCTTTACTCTCTGAGTGTTACCATCTGCTTCTATCACAGTCATAGCCTCTGTCATGCAAATCCCATTAAAGATTTTGGGGCATTGTTATCATACCTGAAAAATATTGTCATGGTGGCTAGCTGATCTCCACAGATCCTTGGTGCCCCTTGACTCATCCCTGCTCTCAGGGCCTGATACCAGGATCTATGCACAGGTTGTTGATTGGGAAAGTAGACCTGGAAAGAAGGGAAGAGGGACTACTAATAAGCAGGGAAGGAGAGAAACCAGTACTGGAGTCCTCTGCGTTACTGACCTTAATTCCACTGCCACATTCTCCACCTGGGTGAAGAACAGGCTGAAAGAAAGAGGGACAAGAAGGTCAGTTACACTGGGCAATCTATACAGCCTTTCACTATAACCTTCTTCGATCAAAGCTGTGTTTGTCCCCTTAATCACAACCCAATACATTCTGTGAGAGGCCACTTCTGTTCAGGTATAACAAGGTATCAATAAGTATGATGTAATTTCTGGTTTACCTCAGCAGCAAGGAAATGATTGTCTACAATAAATAAAATGAATCTTGGAAACAACAAAACATTTTTTTAAAAAGTGTGTTAATGTGGGAAGAGTACACTCATCAGGAAGTAGGACTTAACTTTGAGTTTGTGAACAAGAAGCCAAAAGCTCTCAGTTCTTACATGACTTCCAGGTCAATTCCACTCGTTGGCTCATAGAGACAGTTTGACAATTTCCAAAGAAAAAAATTATACTGTCAAAATTGGAGCTTACTAGAATTCATCTGCTTTTGCTTCTATCCCATAATAACCCAAATGGGATCTGTTTTGAATATTACTGACAGTTTGAGGGTTCTAACACAGTATTGTAAAAAATTCTGATAATTTATGTCAAAAAAATTACTGACTTGAGACTGAGTATTTGCCCACGGGCATGCATAATTAGTTTCCATCAATTATTTATTGAATTTTCACATTGCAGTTGTTTTTCCTACAAAATACTGAGTCATACCATCAATAATCATAATCTCCCTAAATGAATCACAATGGTACAGAAATGTAGTTTAAGAATAATATCACAACTTTGACATTCAATGTCAGAAAACAAAACAAAGTTAGGTAAAATATTGAGGTTGAATTTAGGTAATCCAAATTGATTCAGATTGATCAGAAAAGCTATTTCTTAGGCAAAAATTAACATAGCACAGAAATGATGGCTTGCATTTTTTTGCTTTGTTTTGTTTTGTTTTAAAAATAGGATTTAAAAGTTGTTTATATTGTTTAGCTTTTCAAAGTACTGTCACTCTGGGGACTAAGCCAAGGATCTGGGCACAAGGATCTGAAACTATGTCTCAAAAAAACAAATGACAGAGAAAAGAGAAAAAAGAGGAGAAGGAAGAAGAAAACAAGGAATGAAAGAAGAAAGGAAGGAAAAAGAAAATTATACCAATATTGCAGAAACACTTTCATATTTAATAATCAAATCTTAAATTATGATCACAACTGAAAGTTTTATTATGATCTTAGCCACAAAGTAACTCATTTACACTAAAGGGTAAATAATACACTTTTTGTAAAAAAGAAATCATACAATATATCTAGAAAATTTGAACTTGATAGTTAAGTTGAATCAAGTTCCAAAACCACAATCACTTATCAACATTTCTGGCACATTCTGACCAGGAACTGAAAATTTCCATAATAATGTCATATTATTTAGAAACATAATTTGAGACCAATTTATCTCCTTTTAAAGTAAACTTATTTCTAAATTCATTTTCAAGGAATAAGTCAGACAACAATTTTTCACTTATACCTGAACTACAAGGAACATTAGCATGATTGGGGTTTTAGACTCCAGACTTTTTATACCCATGACACAATGTGAGCTCAGGAAGGCTCACTAATGGGGGGAAACACAGGTACATTTTTCCATTGGTGCATAAAAATATTCTAAGTTGGAGTGAAGAATTTTGCAGAATTAAAATAGTGTATTAAAAATATTAAATACATTAGCACTTCTCTAGTGGTACCGGTGAGTAAAAGTCTGTTCAGGGCCCCCTGATGGTGACTGAATGTGGGAGCAACTAAAGGATTTAACCACAGATTTCTTCCATGGCTAACTTTAGAGAATAATTTTTCTCAGGTTGCCTTGGCAATTATCTACTATTTTGGCTCATTGACTCTGAGCTGGTCAAAAAGCCAATTTAATAAATTACAAAAGTGCTTTTGGCCAAATTATGGCCTTAGATAAAGGCAGAGGGAGCTACTCAAGTGTATCTGATTACAGCCCTTGGTCACAGTGCTGTGAGCCGGTCCCAGCTCAGATGCCCTCTGGTCAGAACGTGGCGGGTTGATCAGAACCCAGCCCTGGGCTTTTAGTCAAGTTTGATGTCTATTTGAAAGGCAAGGTCAAAGCATTTCAAGTGTAATTATTTTCTGTAATTTAAAAAATACAAAAACAAACCAAAGGAACAATTTTTCCTACACATAATTATATAATAATTTAGAATTAAATATATTGATGTATCTATACCTATATATGATTTTTCTCAATGAGTAATACATGTTCTGAGTGTGCAAAATTATGCAAATTCAAAATATTAATACAAGATACTTAATTTCTTTCTAGATTTATTATACTCAATTGGATCAATGTTAACTAAGGTGAACCTGATAGGATTAGGTGCTTCAGTTTGCTATTGCTTCATACTCCCAAATGTAGCAGCTTAAATGGGGATAATTTGTAACTTCTCATCTCTCAGTGAGTTCCAAGGTGACTCTGTGCTCTTTCTACCTAGCTCTGCTATGCAGTTGCTGAACAATTGAGCTGGAGGTCTATCACGGCCTTCTCATATATCTGGCAGATAGTATAGGTAGTTATTTGGTTCTACTCCATGCAACCCCTTGTCTTCCAAGAAGCTAGCCAATTTTCTTTCTAGGGTGGTCTCAGAGAAGTCTTCCAAGACAGGAAGAGTCAATAATGGCAAGACTTTCTGAGAACTGGACCTAGAATTTGTATAGCATCACTTAGGTCATGTTTAATTTGGAAAGTCATTTTTTTCCAGACTTGTTTAAAAACATAAGAGAAATACATTCCATTTCTCATGGGAGGAGAAAATCCTGCTGAAAGTAAGTTTGTAATCCATTGTGGTCATTTTTTTTTTTTTTTTTTTTTTTGCAAAACAATATGATCTTCCTAAATTTCCCCACACACTCACAGAAAAAAATATTCCTATCGTTGTCCCATTTCTTAGTAAAATTTCCACAATGCTCATGATGGTGAGTGATATGCATTATGCTGTACAAATATTTTACATGTTTACAAAACATTTTAGGTTGTGGATTTATGGATCAGTGTAAAACACTAAAAATAATTGTAATGTTCACTATTCATCTTTCCATAGTTCTTCTGAATACCAACAGTGGCTCTAAATAAATGAAAACACATTTCGACTTCAGGAATTACTTTCCATTAAAATTCTTATGTTATCAAAAGTTGTATGCTACAGTAAGGTGATCAAGTTCCACGATGCTAAAATTTTGTAGTTATATGACTTAAAATGAAGAACTGATAGACTTATTTGTGTATATATTTATTATTCATTTATTTGCCTTAAAATTTACATAGGATTGCCTTTGTGGTGTCTGTAACCATACCATCCAGGGGAGCTGATCCCATCTGATCTCTAAAGCTAAGTAGGGTGGGGCCTGGTTAGTACCTGAACGGGAGACCACCTGGGAATACCAGGTGCTGTAGCCTTGGGAGATGGATCCAGCAGCCTGCTTCTGAAACAATCAGACATTATAAACCCTATGAATAGTAGAGAAGCACTGACATAGTGCTGGGCATGGCACAGTGTCCAGGAGTATTTCACTCTGTGGTATACTGGGTATTCTATGAGTTGGAACTGCCTTGATGGCACCTAACAGTAACAACCAACCTGTGTGTTAGCCAGGCTTTCACATCACTATGATGAAGTACCTAAAAGATCTAGCGTCCAAGGACACGTCCCTAGTGACCTACTTCCTCCCGCAAGGCTTCATTTCTAATCTTCTCCTATCTCCCACTAATGCCATCATATTTTGAACCCATCAAGGAACATGGTCATTAATGAAGCAAGAGCCCTCATGATCTCCCTGCCTCTGAACATGCCCTCACAGTCATACCCAGAGGTGCCTTACTGATTTCTCATGTGTTCCTCAATCTGGTCAAGCTGACAATCAAAATTAGCTATCACAATCTGCAACTGCATGTTGAACTCTGCCTGAATTCTGTGCTTCTGGAAAGTAGTAAAATTCTAGAAATCTCCTTTCCTCCTTCCCCATGAAATTGCCAACACCAAATAATCCTAGTGCTGTTGACTAGTCAGAGAAAAAACTCACCTCTCCCCTTTCTCAGTGGTTCTGGCGAGCATGTCTCCATTCTTCCTTATCCTTCCAACACACTCTCGTGGACCATCTCTATAAATCTCTCCTCTGTTTCTTTGAGAAGTTCCTCAACAATGATCACTCTACCACAGGAGATCTAATTGTCTCATTGCAACTTCTCTTTCAAATGCATCAAGTTTATTTTAGTACAACTAAAAGTATGAACTTTCCATATTTAATTGTTTTCATTCATTTTAATGCTTCATTGAATCAAAAAATTCACTTTTAATAGTCATTTTTTGAAAGGCTTTATCCTCTCTTGGTCAAGTAAAATAGTAGACTTATTGACATCCATAGAGGATCTACTCTAGGATTTCCTTTCATAGAAAAATGTATAAGAAAATTCTACAGATAAAACAGTATGTCAGGGAGGAGGTGTAATTTTATGAATTATGCTCTTTGTTTGTTTGTTTTCTCAGTGGGAACACTGGCCTGCCACAAACCACTCCATCCTACCCTTCAACAAACATTTAACAGACATTAGCATAGATTTTATTTCTTCTGATTTTCAATAACTTAATTTAAGCCTGAAGTTCCAGTGGGGAAAAATTAAAAAAAAAGGAAAGGCAGGTGATTTATGTCTGTGCTTACTGGAGAAGAGAGAGATGCTTATAGGAGGCACTGTGTGTTTAGGAGGGGAGGTTTCTTACCTGTGACTGGGGACCTATGTCAAGGTTCAGCCAGTTTTTACTTTAAAGGGTATATAGTATGATAAATGTCTTTGGCTTGTCAGGCCATACATTCTCTCAGCTCCTCTGTAACTTTTCTTCTGTAGACCAAGCATGGACATATACAATATGTAAATCAATGGGTCTGGCTGTGTTCCAGTAAAATTTACTTATAAAAACAGGTGATGGGCCAAATTGGGCCAGTTGGCTATAGTTTCCCAATCCCTAATTTAGATTTTATGGTGAATATTAGATAGAAAAAGATGAGGACATATTACAAACCTAGAGAAGCCCTGACAACAGTGCCAGACATGGCAATGTCGGGAGTGTTTCATCTGTTGTATGTAGGGTCGCTATGAGTGAGACCTGACTTTATGGTACCCAACAATAGCAATAAATAAGTCTGTGTGTATGCATGTGTGCATGCATCATTTCAGTGACAAAACCGTCCTTGAAGACACTACAAATGGATGGACTTGTGACAGGTGTTTTGACACCTGAGTACATAGACCACTGGTCTTCACTTTGGACTATCTGCCCAGAAAGCCTGAGCCATCCAATAGGATCAAGTGTATGATCTTTGTATGTAGTGTACTATTGAGTTCCCAGCACATGCTTTTATTTCAGAAAGCTTTAGCCCATGTTCTCTTTGCTATTATCTTGCATAATTCACTGGAGTGAAAAGTAATCTATTCACCTTTAAATTAATCCTGTTTGATTACGTTCATAGAAAATAATCCATTTTGTGTGGTCTACATTTGCATCCATCCAAACTCTCTGAAGGCCCAGGTTTGATCCCCAGCACCTCAGAAATGGGAGAAGGACGTGGCAATCCACTCCCATAGCAATCTTGTAACAATCAGCAACTGGAAACTCTATGAGGGTCATTATGAGTCCAACATGACTTGATGGCATCTAAGAACAACAATCTTTGCTTATGCAATTGTTGTTGTTAGGTGCTGTTGAGTCAGGTCTGACTCATAGAGAATTTCATGGTGTGTTCAATGACTAATTATTTTGGGATTGCTTCCAGAGTGGATTGCCATGTCCTTCTCCCATTTTTGCCACGCTGGGAATAAAACTCAGGGCCTCAGGGAGTGTGGAGAAGTACTCTACCAATTGAACTAAACCCCAGCCCCTCTTATGAAATAAATAGTTTAAAATGTGTAAGCAGTCCATTAACTAATGGATTTATTCCTGCATTTTATTATTATTAATTTATTATTAAAAAGATAAAGCTAAGTGCTTCTTTGGAGTATTGACAATATACTTGATGATCTATGGTCTAACTCCAGGACAAGTTTGCGCTGCCTAGCTAAGATTAGTAACTAAAAGTAATACATTTTGGGATAATATCTATATGTCTTATCAGAGACAATTTGCCCAAGCTATGGAGTTTCATTTTTACTCTAAATTAAAATAAGCACTGGATTAAGAAACAAAATGAGTTAAATCACAAAACCAATTGCATTGCCGTTTAGGACAGCTTATCATAAAAGTATAGATCATCTTCCTTCCTCTCTGAGTATTTTGCTTTTTTGCCCTATTGCATGCAGGGATTTCTCCCAAAACAGGGTTTTTACTTGAGTCTGAATGTTATGTAAGCTTAGCACTTCTGAGGGCTGAGGTACTTATTTCGTGTTGTTTACAAAATAAATTTATCTCTACTTATTTTCTTCTAGAGGTATCTATACTTTGAAGTCATTTTGTGCTGGAAGTGAGTATCATTTTCCTGGTACATACAGAAATGAGAAGCCAAATATATTTACCTAGAAACATTGAATATTTTGCTGTGGATCATTTTAACTACCAAAATAATTTGACCCAATGACTATTAAAGAAATTCAGAATTTTTTTTTTAAATTGGTATATAAAATGTAATTTTTCCTCCAATGAGGGGCTGGGATTTAGCTCAGCGGGTAGAGCGCTGCACTGCAGTCTCTGAGGTCCCGAGTTCAATTTCCAGCACCGCAAAAATGGGAGAAGGACCTGGCAATCCACTCCCAAGGCAATCCTGAAGCAATCTGCCATTGAAAACCCTATGAGGGTCGCTATGAGTCGGATACCGACTCGACGGCACCTAACAACAACAACAACAACAACAACAACAACAATCCTCCAATGAACTCTGTCAATTTCTTTGAGCCCATGTCTGATAAACATTAACATAGATAACTGGAGATGGAGTGGATATTATTTGGGTTGAAATGGGGAAATTTCACATGTACATACACATCACTTTACACCATTGATTCAACCCATCCCATGGGGGTTATTTTAAAACAGTGTATAATTTCAATATGCCTACAGCCGTAGCCCTGTGGCATCTGATCCTGTCAGATCTCAGAAGCTAAGCAGGGTCGGGCCTGATTAGTGCTTGGATGGGAGACTGCCTGGGAACACCAGGTACTGTAAGCTTGGGAGGAGGACCCGGCAACCCACTCCCAAAAATCAATCTGCCATTGGAAACCCTATGAGTAGCAGAGAAGCACTGACAATAGTGTTTCGCCTATTGTACACAGGGTCACTATGAGTCGGATACCGATTGGACAGCATCCAAAAACAACAATAATTTCAAAACTGTGAAACTGGTTAAAATCAAAGTAGAATTACCCTAAAAATAAATAAACCTGAGCGTTTATGAGCAAAGGATTCTTACGCGCAATGCCTTGACGGTAGCTATGACTGAAGACCGCCAGAACCACTGGCTTGCACAATGTTTACCACAACTCGATGCAAAAAGTACTTCTGCCAGGACATCTGCCCAGCCATTGTCTGTGCAGCCTCAGACAGGCATCAGCCTTGCTATTAATCATGCACTCAGAGACTACTGTTTTAAAATACCATGTGCAATCCTTCTTATTTTTGCCTTCATGTAATCTTCTTGCCTCAATGTCTTTGACTACTCCCGTAGTTTATTACAGTGTGCCTACTCACATTACAGCACTATCCTCAAAAGTCAGTTTTAACTTCTCTGTTTCCATCTGTTGCCTGTACTAGCTAAATATTTAAATGACAAGGAAATGTACTTTCCTCTTGCTGAAGAAAGTGGAGCACTGACAACAGCTAGTTCAGCATCTGTGTGTCTGTGTGGGCACGTGAATGCATGTTGGTTTACAGTTCTTTCTGTGACATCTTAAAGGCAACCATTGTTCTAGGTAAATTTAATCTGGCATCCTAGCACTAGTAATAATTATTTTATCTTTTTTTGTGTGTAGTATTGGGGATTGAACCCAGGGCCTAATGCTTGCATGCTTTGCAAGTGATGTACCACTGAGCTGCACCCCCAGCCCAGTTTTTACTTTTTATTTTGAGACAGGGTCTGTAGGCTGCCTCTGGCCTGGAACTTGAGATCTTCCTTCCTCTGCTTCTGGAGTGGCTAGGATTACAGACATGACCCACTGCTCCTGGCAGGTAATATTTATACATTTTAGATATTAGGAAACATTTGGAAGTTTGAAATAATGCTATTTAATGCCAATTAAGTTATTGAATTGGGAGAAGGAACCAGCCACCCTCTCCAATAAATGAATCAGCCATGGAAAACCCTATGAACAGCAGAAAAGCACTGACAATAGTGTTTCACCTGTTGTACATAGGATCTCTATGAGTCTTACACTGACTCAATGGCACCTAAAAACAAGTTATTTAATGCAAATTAAACAATTCATCTATTAGAACTTGCTACTTAATCTTTCAGTACTAGTGAGTCATTGTGCGGTTTGTTTTCTTTGAAGTGAACCTCTGCTTTGTCTCTGTCCATCAGACACTGACTGAACACCGGCACTTGCTGTCCTTCCTCCAGGGATTCTGTGGATCCCGGTCTTTCTCTTAAAGGTCAGTCTTCATTAAAAGCCACGACTCCCTGTGGCCACTGCACCTTCATCCGAGCCACTTGAGCCCTTGAACTTCTGCCTATTGTTTTCTTTGCCAGATTCTGTGGATACCATACACATCCCACTTTCTGAGATATCTACTTGTCATCTAAAGCTGGCCTCTGTGTGGTCCCTCACCATCTCAGCTTTTGAATACAGCCATAAGCAGGTAGGGTGTAATGGTGGAGATGATAAATATCCAAGGTCGGGTGCTGACATGGTTATCCCATGCTTTAGAGATTTGTGAATTATTTCCATTGTGTTTCATCTAGCCTCATGCCTGCCTCCCTGATACAGGCAAAGCAGTACTAAGGCCATTTTACATAAAAGTAAATTGAGACTCAGAACATTAATGGGACCTATAAAATTAAGAATTGGAAGAAGAGGGAGTCTACTGGAATTTTCAGACAAGATTTGTCACTGTGATATGCCACCATGCTGTCTAGGAGAGAGGCAGAGACAGATAAGGAATGATGTGTTTGCTGAACCCAGGGTCTCATGATCTCACTCACACTTAGCAAGTGCTCTATAACTGAGCTGTATCACAGCCATTTTTTACTTTCTATCTTGAGATAAAAAATCATATAAATTGTACTTTGGAATTATGATGAACACATGATATTGCTAGAAGATAATATATATACTTGAGAATCTTCCACAAATCATATCTCAAGTAATAAAATCCAACTACATATCTCTGTAAAAAGACATGTGTTGACATGAAATTTTAGATGTTGTTATTAAATTAACATGTTATTAAATATCATCATCAAAATTTCCTATGTTATGGCTTGGTTAGCGTTGATGTTTTGTAGTGACTCAGAGATAGTCAATGGAAAGCCAAGTGAAAATGGGAAAATTATTACTCTACCATAGCAAAAAATCCATTTAAGAATTTTTTCCTAAAAAGTAGCAAATAAACCAATGTCAATCAAAAAAAAAAAAAGGGGGGGAGAAAAGGCAAACTGTAAAGTATGGAAACAAAATTTATACAGAAACGTTAAATACATTATGTTAAATTATTTTACTATGACTTCGTAATTCATATCATATTCAATTTTATATCTAAACCAAATTTTTCTTTCCACCTTTATTATCCAAAAGCTTCTACTAACATAAATATGGTAATTTAATTTGCTTTAATAAAAATAATTTTGGAAGTACTCTATAATCAGAACCACAATCATTACTTTAAATATACAAGCATATGAGTATATAATCAAACAGAATGCCAAAAATATATGAACACTTTAAGTGAGAAAATTGTAATACTCAATATATAACAAAACAGAAGATGAATACAGGTCATATTTGATTTCTGCAATCACAGGAGGTGCTCAATATGGCTACCATCATAATTCAATTAATCTTGGAACAGTAATACATAATGTCTTAAAGTTTGTTCACGTTTTTGGCATCCGCTATATGATTTGTGTTAACTTTCTCTTTCTTTCACTTGCTCGCTTTCTTTCTTTCTTTCTTTTTTCTTTCTTTCTTTCTTTCTTTCTTGCTTGCTTGCTTGCTTGCTTGAAGTAGAATCAAGAAATGCCTCCTTGTGTGTATTTTTACTTTTATGAAACTTTTGTGGTACTTGGGAGGTGAACCCAGTGTCTCCCATATACTTTGCAAGTGCTATACTACTGAGTTGGCCTTCCCAGACCAGTTTTAGTTTTATTTTTATTTTGGGACATGGTCTTGCTGAACTACATAGGTTGCCTCTGGCCTTGAACTCTTCACCCTCCTGCCTCAGCCTCCTGAGTGGCTGGTATTAAAGGCTTGCACTACATACCAGGCCAGCCTCCATGTTTTTTAATCTCGCTTCTAAAGAATGCCTTTTGCTATAAATATAGTAATAGAATATCAATCCATTAACATTGCACAAAAGTAAACAATTATTAGGTTTTAGATTAGATACAAATCAGATGTTAGTATAGTAAATGTTGAATTCTTTCTAATATATCTTCTCTCTATATAGAAAGGGGCTGAGATCTAACTCAGTTGGTAGAGTGCTGCCGTTTGCTATTTGAGGCCATGGGTTAAATCCTCAGCTCCGCAAAATATGGAAGAAGGACTTGGCAGCCCACTACTGAAATAATCCCAAAAAACAACGTGCCATTGAAAACCCTGTGAAGAGCGGAGAAGCATTGACAGTGCTGAGCATGGCACAGTGTCAGGGAGTGTTTCGTTCTGTTGTTCATAGGGTCTTTATGAGTTGGACCTAACTGGATCTCACCCAATAACAACAACAATATATAGAGAAATCTCTAATTAGCATATTGAGTTGTTTTTAATTTCATTTGAGATGTACATTTGTATTTTGCAGAACTTTCACCTCCCATTTAAGTTTTGGTCTGTTATTACACCTATAGTCTTTATATTTTAATACAAATGAAAGCAAAAAGCAAGAATAATAAATAAAAAGTATACTGATTCATATCACATAAAAATTGCTTTAGCCATTAGCGACATGAACTATATATCCCACCACATAACAAGAGTGTGAGATGTCTTCAGTGTGTTCTGAGACAGACACACACAAACACACATGCACACTCACATTCACACAGAAGAACTTGAATATCAACAGGTCCACATCTGGAGAGTGGTGTCATTTGAGTCATTTATGGTGGTGTTTCTGTCAGCATGATGACGAGGGCATGGTAAGATAACTTGCTCCTTCTGCAGTGGAATCTATTATTGGCAGAAAGCAGTGCTCATTTTTTAAAATTAATACAGGTTATTCTTTGAGCATCTTTACTTTAATAGGAAAATTCAGCATGTAGTAAATATATCCTTCAACACATCCCACACTACCCCTTACTATCAGCATCTTGTGTCAGCATGAGACATTCATTATAACTGGTCAGCCAATATTGACATATTATTATTAAATAAAGTCCACAGTTTACATTAGGCTTCACTCCTTTTGTTTTATGCTCTGTGGATTTTGAGAGATTTATAATGATGTGTACTTACTATTACTACATCATATCAAACACAGATGGTCTCCACCTTACAAATTTTCTACTTTGTGATAGTGTGAAAACCTCATATGTAACTGCTGTATTTCATTTTCAACAAAGTATTGAGTACATTACATGAGAGAGCCAATACCTGCCTATAACACAGGCTTATGGTTGATAATATTGCCCAACTATATGTTAATGTGAGTCTGGGATTTAGCTCAGTTGGTAGAGCGCTGCACTGCAGTCTCTGCAGTCCCGAGTTCAATTCCCAGCATTGCAAAAATGGGAGAAGGGCCTGGCAATCCACTCCCAAGGCAATCCCAAAACAGTCAGCCATTGAAAACCCTATGAGCGTCACAATGAGTTGGATACCAACTCGATGGCACCTAACAACAATAACAATATGTTAATGTATAAATTCTGAGCATGTTTAAGGTAGACTAAGTTAAGATATGATTGTCCATAAGATAGGGGTACTAAATGCATTTTTTCTTAAGATATTTTTAATTTTATGATCTTAGAAGGGAAGTAACTTATTGAAAGTCAAGGAACATCTTTAATTTCACTGTTCTAAAATATTCCTCTGGTCCATTTCGTCATGCCTCCTTTGTATCCATGAAACCCCTGACAACCATTAATCTTTTTTTATTGTTATAGTCATTGTTAGGTGCATTGAGTCCAGTCTGACTCAGCAACCCAATGTAAAACAGAACAAAACACTCCCCCATTCTGTGCCAGGCACATAATCTTTTTTATGATTAAGCTCATTGTTGCAGACACTGGGTCAATTCATCTAATGGAGTATCTTCCCTTTCTTTGTTGACCTGCTGTTCTCCCAAGCTTCATGTCCTTTTCCATGAGTTGGTCCCTCCTTACATATTCAAAATACATCAGATGCAGTCTAGCCTTCCTTGCTTCCAAAGAGAACTTTGGTTGTACTTCTTCTAGGACAGAACTATTAGTTCTCTTGGCAGTCCATGGTATATTCAATATTCTTCTCCAGCACCATAATTCAGAAGGATCAATTCTTCTACTGTTTCACTTCTTCAGTGTCCAGCTGTCACAACCATATGCTGCAACTGAAAATACCATGGCATGAGTCAGATACACTTTCATTTTTATTGTGATATCTTCATTTTCAACACTTTCAAGAGATCTTTTGCAACAGCTTTTCTCTATGCAGTGCATCTTTTGATTTCATAACTACTGCTTCCTTGGGTGGTGATTGTAGAATCAAGTAAGGCAAAATCTTGGACAATTTCAATCTCGTCTTAATTTGTCATGAAGTTGTATACTGACCCAATTGGAAAGAATTTTTGTTTTGTGGATTTTGAGGCACAATCCATACTGAAGCCTATGTTCTTTGGTCTTTATAGGTAAATGTTTCAAATTCTTTTCATTTGCATCAAGCAGAGTTGTAGCATCTGCATAATGCAGGTTTTTAAAGAGTCTTTCTCCAATCCTGATTCCATGTTCTTCATAAAGTCCAGCTTCTCAGCCTATTTGCTCAGCCAAGAAATTTAAGAGGTGTGGTGAAAAGATACAGCCCTGATGCTCATGTTTCTTGAGTTTAAACCATGCATTATTTCCTTGTTCTATTCAAATGCCTATTTCCTGATCAATGTAGAGATTCATCATGAATCTCTGGTATTCCCATTTTTCACAATGTTATACATAATTTGTTATGATCCACAGAGTCAAATGCATTTGCTCATTCAAAAAAGATAGGTAGACATCTTTCTGATATTCTCTGCTCTGGCTATTACCCATCAGACAACAGCAATGATGTCCCTGGTTCCACCTCCTCTTCTGAATCTTCCTTGTTTTTCTAGCAGTTCCCTGTCTATATGCTGCTGAAGTTGCTTTTGTATGATAATTAGCAACATTTTACTTCTATGTGATATTAATGGTATTATTCAATAATTTCCACATTCAATTGGATCCCCTTTCTGGGGAATAGACATGAATATGGATCTCTTCCAGTCATTTGGCCAGATAGCTGTTTTCCAAATCTCTTGGCATGAACAAGTTAGTACCTCCAGTGCTGCATCTTTTTTTTCAAACATCTCTATTGCTATTACCTCAGGTCCTGGAGCCTTGTGTGTTGCCAGTTACTTCAAGGCAACTTTCTATTCAGGAACCATTGGTTCCTGATCATATGCAGTCTCTTGAAATGGTTGGGCCTCCATCAGTTCTTTTGGGTATAATGAATCTGTGCACTACTTTCACCTTCTTTTGATGTTTCCTTCATGATTTAATATTTTCCCTATAGAATCCTTCACTGTTGCCATTTGGAGGCTTGAATTTTTCTTCAATTTCTTAAGCCTTAAATGAACAGAGAGCATTCTTCCCTTTTGGTTTTCAATATATGCCTCTTTTCAGGTGTAATTATAATATTTTATTTAGCCTTCTTGAGCTGCCTTTGAAATCTTCTGTTTAGTTCCTTAACTTCATCATGTCTTCCTTTTACTCTAGCTCCTGGACATTCAAGGGCAAATTCCAGAGTCTCTTGTGAAGTGTAATTTGGCTTTTCTTTTTTTCCAGGCTTCTTAATAACCTTTTGCTTTCCTCATGAATGATGTCTTTGATGTCATGCTACCACTTGTCTGGTCTTCAATCATTAGTGACTAAGGCATCAAACCTGTTCTTGAGGTTGTCTCTATACTCAGGTGGGATATACCCAAGGTCATACCTTGGCTGTCATATACTTGTTCTAATTTTCTTTAATTTCAGTTTGTACTTGCATATGAGCAGTTGATGGTCTGATCCACAATCAGCCTGGTTGTGGTTAGAATCTGGTTGTGTTCTAACACTTGATACTGAGATTTTCTAATTGTCCCTTTGCACAAATATAGTCAATTTGGTTCCTGTATTTTCCATCTAGTGAATTCCATGTATATAGTCAATTGATGCTTTTGAATTGTGGTGCTGGAGATGTCTATTGAATGTACCATGGACTGCCCAAAGAACCAACAGATCTGTCCTAGAAGAAGTGCAACCAGAGTGCTGCTTGGAAGCAAAAATGGCCAAACTGCGTCTTACATATTTCGGACATGTAGTCAGGAGAGAACAATCCCTGGAGAAGGACATCATGTTTGGAAGAGTGGCAGGTCAACGCAAAAGAGGAAAACCCTCCACCAGATGGATTGACACAGTATCTGCAACAATGGGCTTAAACATAAATAAGATGGTTTGCCTGGCACAGAATAAGCAAGTGTTTCGATCTGCTGTACATAGAGTCGCTATGAGTTGGACTTGACTTGACGGCACCTAAGAACAAGTCATGATTTATGTTGGTGAAAAAATGTATTTGCAATGAAAAGATCATTTGTTTGACAAAATTCTATCATGCTATCTCCAGTATCATTACTGTCACCAAGATCATATTTTTCAACTACTGAGCCTTCTCTTTTTTTCAACTTTTGTATTCCAGTCACTGATAATTATCAGTACATCATGGCTGCATGTTCAATTTATTTCAGATTATAGAAGCTGGTCAACATTTTCTCCATCTTCATGTGTGACCTTAGTGATTTGAATAATTGTTATATTAACTGGCCTTCCTTGTAGACATTTGGATATTTTTCTATCATTGACAACATTATATTTCTGGATGGATCTTGAGATGTCTTTTTTGATAATGAATGCAACACCATTTCTCTTTATTCTGTAGTTCCTGGCACAGTAGATCATATGATTATCTGATACAAAATGGCCCATGCCGGACCATTTTAGCTCACTGATTCCTAGATGTTGAAGTTTATGTGCTCCAATTCCCATCTGATGATTTCTGAGTTCCCTAGATTCATACTAGGCACATCATTCCACATTCCAATTATTAATGGATGTTTATAGTTGTTCCTTCTCGTTTTGAGTCATGCCACATCAGCAAATGGCAGTTCCCAGGGTTTTAATTCATTCCATTCATTAAGATTGAATTTGCTTTGAGGAGGTGGCTCATTGTCATGTATTATATCTGATAGTGTTTCTCTGCTATTCATGGAGTTTTAATGGCTAATTTTTCTGGGAGTCCTTCTACCTAGTCTGTTTTGCTTTGGAAGCTCACTTAAAAACCATCCACTGTGGGTGACCCTGCTGGTATCTGTAATATCTGTGGCATAGCTTTTAGCATCACAACAACACATAAGTCCCCACAGTACAGTAAACTGACAGTCATGTAGGGAAATCTTTTTGTAGTCTCCTTATATTTTTGCCTCATCTAGAATGTCATAGATTTTCAATCATATAGTATGATGTTCTGGAAGTTTTCTTTCATGCCTGTCTTTTGTTGCACTTTTGTGGCTGCTGTGATGTCCTCAGTGATTCAAAACATTTACTTTTCATAGTCATGTTGACTTTAAGGAAGAGCCAGAAGCCACAGAGTGCCAGTTCTGGGAAATAAGGTGGATGAGCATATACAGTAATGTTGATGTAAAACTGTATGTCCCTAAGTACCAAATATTAAAAATAATTTTCAACCATGTACTCTAAGAAGTGCAATAACAAGACGACAAAGCTGTCTATGTTCTGTCTCACCTGGGTGAGTGAAGCTTTCTTGGCCACTAAGGCCGTTGTATTTTGATCGTCAGAGAAGCAAGTGACACCAAGCCCTAAAGAAGTTATCCTTTATCTGGGATAACTTTGCCATCCCTACTTCCTTCAGGGGATATCTGACAATATCTGGACATAGTCTGGGCTGTCATTACTGGGAATGATGACTACTAGTAACCAGCAGGTAGAAACTCAGGAAATGCCCTGTGCAGTGGCCCACAACTGTGATCCCAGCAACTAAGGCAGCTAAGGCAGGAGGATTGTGAGGTTTGGTCCAGAGGCAGGCTACACAACTTAGTAAGACCCTGTCGAGAATTAAAAAAAAAAAAAGGAGATGGGGTGCAGCTCAGGGGCTGTGCACTTGTCTACTGTGAGGCCTTGGGTTCAACCACCAGTACTGAAAAAAAAATAAAGCAAAACAAACGAAAAAGAAATGAAGGATGTGTCTATCTATCTATCTATCTGGGC
This sequence comes from Pedetes capensis, assembly GCA_007922755.1. Classification (NCBI taxonomy): domain Eukaryota; kingdom Metazoa; phylum Chordata; class Mammalia; order Rodentia; family Pedetidae; genus Pedetes; species Pedetes capensis. The sequence goes on along the minus strand of VMDO01016335.1, from coordinate 25,216 downwards.
TGGGATTTAGCTCAGTTGGTAGAGTGCCACTCTGCAGTCTCTGAGGTCCTGAGTTCAATTCCCAGCACTGCAAAAATGGGAGAAGGACTTGCAACCCACTCCCAAGGCAAGCCTGAAAACAATCTGCCATTGAAAATCCTGTGAGGGTAGCTATGAGTCGGTCATGACTCGACGACACCTAACAACAACAATCTATCTATGTATCTATGTATCTATGTATCTATCTATCTATCCATCTATTTTTGGTTCTTTAAGTAAGGATGTCCTCCTGCAGCCCAGGATGACCTGGAACTCATTATGTAGCCCAGGCTTGCTTCAAACTCTTGATCTTCCTTCCACTACCTCCTGAGTGGTGAGATTACATGCATAGGTCACCACAACTGGCTTCTATCCTTCCTTTTCAGTCCACATTTCCTTGTCAGCAAACATCCTTGTATATCACAAGGTTACTCAGCACAGTCCAGAGACCAACATAATATGCTGATGCTATTTGATTTTCAGAATCTTTTTGCATTCTCATCAATCCGTTAAAATTTACTTGACTTCAAGAAACTTTGCCATATTTTATCTAGCAAGTTCATCTCTGGATTCATTTCCTAGGACACTTCCATACATTTTGTGGGGAGTACACTAGACTTTGCTACTAAGAACAATTGTTGTTTTAGATATCCTGTGAAGGAGACAGATAATTGACTGGATAGATCCTATCTTTTGTGAGAAATTCCTTTTCATATACAGGTAAAAATTCTGTATACATCACTGGAAGATAAAATTCATCTAGTAAAGTGAAGTGTGAACAAAAGTAAGATTGGTTTGTAGGTTATAAAAATGAAAATTTCTCATTTAATTTATGGAATGGTAATGCAATGTTTCTATAGTTAAACACTTTGTGTATCTTTCCTTCTATGCATATATATACATATGCATGCATATACTTGTATATCCACAAATCATGGAAATATCAAAACTTTGCTTAATTAAGTCACTAAACAAATTCAGTATGCCATATTGTTTTTGTTATGTGCCATGGAATTCTGTGACCCTCATGGGGTTTTCAACGGTTGATTGTACTGGGATTGGAAATGGTCAGGAATTTTTTCTCTTGCTACTCTCTAAAATACAGAAAAAGAGATAATTTAAGTAGACATACTCTTGTAAGGAAATACATGGAGAGTAGAAACGCACTACTTGAAGAACAGAATAATAGTTAGAATGACAGAAGAATAAGAGTGTCCAAAAATTAATAATTTGTCACTATTCTTATTCTAACACTTCCGATATACAAACCTTACATGCAGCAGATCAAAATGCAATAAATAGTCAGGCATTGCAGTTGGAAACCCTGATGGAGTGGGTTTCATTAATGAATGGTGTGGTATGATCTATAGCAATCTCAAAGAATAGGTAAAGAGATTAATATTGGACAATATTTTTATAAACAAAAAGTAAAAATAGTAAAAAAATAGTAAAATAGTAAAAAAATAGTAAAAAAAAAAGTAAAAAAACATTTTTTCAAACTTTCCTGGCAATAGTCATCTGAATGAATCATCTATTTTCCATTAAATGTGTCTGTTTTTTTCCACAAAAGAATTCCATTTCTAGTGGTATGTCATTATTTCACATCATTTCCTTCACTACCAGTTATAAATTTCAAGCTCCATGCATATCAAGTACTGACATTTATTTGGTGAGATTTATAGTCACTTAAAAAAAGTATAGCTGTCAACATCTGAGAATCATTTTGACTTTATACTTGAGATTTTGTATCTTTTTCCTTTTTTATAAAAAAAGCCAAAGCAAGCTAAGAAATCTGGCATATTGTTAGTATGAATACATAATTCTGTCTTCATTTGATTGTGACCTCAGCTGGATTTTTAAAGTTGTATGTGTGTGTATGTGTGTATATGTATCTATGATGTGAGAAGAAAAGTAATTAAAGTAGGTAGAAATGAAATTAGAGAATGATAATCTATTAAGATAATGAATTCACTTTTTTATTTGAAATGAATTTGCAACAATCATTAAAATGATGTTTTAAAAATTATCTTTATTTAAAAATACAGTAATTATTTGGCAAACCAAAGAATATGGTCACTTTAGGTTTGTTTTAATGATCACTATGTAATTGTCTTAAATCCAATATAAAAATGAAGGCATTAGGTCTATTAAAAATAATAGGGTAATATAGTTCATTTTATGTTATTGTTAGGCAGTCACATATAATAAACAGCATAGCTGAAGTTTTGGTGAGTCATACATAATGAATCACCTGTGTTAGGATCAGAATTTGTCAAGTTCTTTCTTCTTTCTAATTTTGTTACCACATCGATGCTGCTACATTTTTTAAATATTCATTTTTCAAATCTCACAATGGCTGGCATTGCAGGAAGAGGTAATAGATTTCTCTCTGTAAGAAAATAAAGAGCATATTGGCAAAGTCTTCAGTACTGGCTCTTCAGGTGGCTTACACCATGTCTGGAATGGAAGAGACTGATGGAGCAAGAGCAAATATGTTCATTATAGAATGCTTAGAACAACTAATTAGAAAATGAGAAAAGATAAGTTCCCATTGATGGTACACAGCACATGATGTGCATATTTGAGAGATATTATTGATTAACTTTTATCCAATTTTAAGACCTTTCATATTTAAAAGTTTTGGATTTTTAATTTTATATACTAAACAAAAAATACTATATATTAAACAAATTTTAAAAATTTAAAGAACTAGAACCAGAATAGAACAGAAAAGGAGGAAGAAAGGAAGGGAGACAAAGGGGTGGTCAATAGTAGGAGATGCTACTTAGAACTCAAATAAATTGCATCACTGTTACATAAATGGCCAGATGTTTATGCATAGAAGTTGGCACAAGAAAGGTAGCTATTAGTAAATAACAGTAGATATATATCAATGGAAACAAGTTAACTGATTTTCTTTGAGATTTACTTAGATATGATAACTTCCCTTAATATCTTATCCTAAACTGATAAATTGGTGATAGTATTTATTCTGATATTTTCCCAAATATCTCTTTACAAATAAACCAAAGCAGGATATGTACATTTATCAGGTAGCATACAGGAAAATTTACACATTATAGCTTCAGGATTTGTAATAAATATTTTTTCTATTTTATAGATTAGAAGGATTAAGGAATGTCATAAATATTCATAGTAACTAAATAGTCTTTTAAACTCTAAATGGAGAGGTAACTTTTTAAAAACCAAATCATCCTGGGTGAATGTAGTGAAATATTACTACTAAGGCCTGCAAAATGCTAATGGTGGAGAGCATTATTAAATGGACATTTCTACATAGCATCCACTTCAGAACGCTTATCTAGATCAACCTATATGGAGGTGACATACTTTCAAGCAAAGACTATGTTTAACCACTAATTGAATTTACCTAATTTAATATACTTTTTGCTTTATATCTCCACTGTGTTGTAATATATCGCAAGGATGAATTTTGAACAGTAGCAGTCATTAAGGTTTTGGATGCTAATTACATACTACTTTTAAGAATATGTTAATACTGGAACTGGCCAAGACATGCTGCCTGGATTTTAAATAAAATTATGGAAAAACTAGCATGAAATACCTTAAAAAGTAAAGTTTGTGAACAGTAGATTAAGTGACTGGTTGCAAATTTCCTTACATTCCATTCATAAACACAATGTGCCATTGTTGTTATCTGCCATGGAGTTGGTATCCGACTCGTGGAGACCCCATATGAACAGGCAAAGCACTATTGTCACTGCTTCTCTGCTATTTATAGTTTTCAGTGGCTGATTGTTGTTTGGAAGTGGGTTGATGAGTTCTTCTCCTAAGCCTTATAGCACCTGGTGTTCCCAGGTGATCTCCCATCCAAGTACTAACCAGGTCCCACCCTGCTTAACTTCTGAGATTTGATGGGATGGGATGCCACAGTGGTACAGCTGCAGGCAAACATAATATGTATAGAGTAAAATATAGTGTACCGTGACCAGTCTGTTTTAATTTTTCTAGATAAAAATTAATAGGAAAAATTGAAAAACCTGAGACATTGGGTGATCAATAATACATTATTTTGAACATTCACGAGTCATGCATTTTATATTCTATATTTATATATTAATTTGATATGTTTGTATTTTTCTTATAGATTTGTGTTAAATATTATAAATATGTAGTTTATAAGTGTATGGGCTGGGATTTAGCTCAGTTGGTAGAGCACCACTTTGCAGTCTCTCAGATCCTGGGTTCGATTCCCAGCACAGCAAAAATGGGAGAAGGATGCAGCATTCCACTCTCAAGGCAATCCTGAAACAAGCAATCATTGAAAACCCTGCAAGGGTCACTATGAGTTGGACATGACTCGACAGCACCTAACAACAGCAACAACAACATGTAAGTGTTCAGAACAAATATATTTCTTATGCCATATTTACTTACTTGTATCTAGACATCATTTCTTCTTTGGATGTCTACATAGCAGGCTCTGCACATGGTACAGACACTGTCTGGGAGAACACAAAGGATATTATTATTGTGACTGTATATTCACAGCCCGCAGCTATACCACTTTGGCGTTCAATCCCATTAGATCTCAGAAGCTAAGCAGGGTTGGGTCTGGTTAGTACTTGGATGGGAGACTGCGTGGGGACACCACGTGTTATAGGCTTGGGAGAAGGACCTGGCAACCTACTCCCAAAAAGCAATCAGCCACTGAAAACCCTATGAATAGCAGAGAAACACTAACAGCACTCTTTTGCCTTTTGTACGTAGGGTCACTATGAGTGAGTCATTTAACAACAGCAAAACATATGTTCAAAGTCTAGTGGCAAAAATGACTTTAAATAATTTATTCCAATGAGATGTAATGCATTATTTAACAGAGAATGGGTGAGGTTTTGTTCTGATCATTGTTGGATAATACTCTGGTAATCACTTCTGACCATGTAGTAACAATTATTGTTCTCTTAATATCAATCCAGTGCTCTAGTTGTGCTAAAGAGTTAATTTTGTTTCAGGACAAACAAGTAAAATACACTCAGGGAGTATATATCATTAATTTTTCTTGTTTGTTATATGAAAGAATTGAAGTTAACAATACAATTAACTTTCCCAAAGTGACAAAACAATTAAGAGATGAAGCGAGAATTTCAGTCGCAGAGTAACATCAAATTCCCAATTCGTAATCATGGTACTAAAAGATGCACCAGAGTTTCTAATTAAACTGTCTTTTCCTACCTAGTAAGTATGTCAGGTAATTATTGAGCATTGTATTATTTTCTTATTGAGCTTAAGTTTCATCTGCTGTTGAAAATATAATGCAGTGTAAACTTCTACACTTGGGTTGATAATGATGGCAGTCATTGCTAATAAAAATCCTGAGCTTTTGCTTTCCTGAATTTTCATCTATTTTATCATCTTCTTTCCATCTTGTTTTCCTCTCACATACCAATTTGTAACTTGCCAATGCCGTTTTCTTTCAATGTATTCCTAATACGCAGGGTAAATGAATCTTATTATGTAAACTGATGCTTAAAAAGTTAATGGTCTACTGAGGGAAAAAATTTATATACACATACATAAATACAAATAGTAAAACAGGTACATACATGTATATACATACAAAGTTATTAGCAGTGTATATAGACTTGTCTAGAAGGATGAATGCTAATGAAGAAAGAAATAGAGTGTTTTGATCAGAAGCCATAGCTAATGTTGGGCAGTAATTTCAGTGAAGATTATAAAGGTAAATGCCAAACCAAAAGTGACTGGGGAATGTTTGTATAGCAAAGATATTAATCAGAAAATTCAGTGCATACTCTCAATCATTTTGCATGTGAGGTTTTTTTTTTTTAATTTGAAAATCATCTTCTAAGAAAGAAGAAATGTGCATTTCTCACTCAACTGTAGAGGGTCACCACATGGAGCCTTCAGGTGCTATGGAGAGTCATAATAAGTGACATTGGGGACAAATTAATATGTTTAGAGAAAGTCTTATGTTGTCATAGCATTGGTTATACTATGGGTTTAAGGTTCAAAACCCAGCTGTTTAGCAACTGCCAGAACCAACCAACTATGAGCTAGGGTTTAGAATTTGCATTGCAAATAACCACCTGGTAATGATGCTACCATTTGCCACTGCTTACACATTAGACATAATGGATTGCTTTGGAGAAGGCCAAGTGTTCAACAGGCAGACGACTAATGCTGTGTCTGAATCTTTGTGCCAAGAGGAAATCATGTCCATATTTTCAATATGATTTTAAATTATGGAAATCTTCCTTCTACACCATTCAAAATTTTTTTCTTTTAAACCTTAAACCTTTTCAAGAAATTTTCCACGTCCTAAAATGCACTAATAAGAAGATTTGCTTTTAAATATTGTTCCAGTTAGGTTTTTCTTTCCAATCATCCTCTTGCCAAGGAATCCAAACAAAATTAATTTCTCCAGAAAATGTCCCTTTCTGCCTCTGCTGTCATATTTAACTCTGAAATGATTAACAGATGCCAATTACAGAAGTTCTTCCCAAATTAAACTTTGGATGCATTTTTAAATAAATGAGAATTAATTCTCAACTTGCTAAAAACAAATGCTGTCACTTATTTCCACATTTTCATTAATTTACAAGAATCTGTTTATTGAGAACACTAAAAAAGCGAATTTTGAGGACCATATGAGTCAAGTTGATGCTTCCATTGACCATTTCTTGTTACTATTATGTGATAGAATTTAAATGTGAAAAAAAGAACTATTCTGAGCTTTAATGTTTCAGGATTTTGCTGATTAATCCAAGAGTTCATGAGCATCCTTCTGAATCCTTGATTTGAAGTAACATACATAATGAGGGAAAAGGTCTAGTCCAAAATTTTACCTTTCTTGATACTCATGTCAAAGGTCTTTTTCTAACTATGTATAATAGCTTCTTTATAGTAATTAACTGTCTTTAGCCACTTGATAAAATATATGGTAAGTCTGAAGAACCCTAGCCATGTGGGTCTAGTATGCTATTTCCTAAAAATGCATTATCCTCCCATATTTTCGCCCTAAAGATTTTGTTCAAAATTCTGTTCTATGTGATTTCCCTGGTAACTTCAGGTAAATTTTATTTAGAAAGGTGATAGACTCATATGTGTCAAGCACTGAACAATAAACACCTTCAAATTCAACTTTATTATTTTGTTACTATTGGTAGGAAAGAAAATAAAATATAAAAGCAGTTAGAATCTATTTTATGACTAATGTTATGTGGATACAAACAATTAAGTATTTGATTATAGAGCCATAGAGAAATAACAAATTAAACAGTGTTGTTTAGAAATGTATCACTTTGATTATTTATATCTGAGCCGTATTCTCTGATTTTTTATTAACTAAATTTATTTTTTAAATGTACATAAAAACAAAAAATATATGCACTTTTGGGGTCTCAAGTGTTGCTTCCGTACATGTATTCATTATGCAATGTTTGAATCAGGTCAAACTTATTTCCTTAAACAGTTATAATTTCCTTAAAATGAAAACAATCAAAACACTTCTAGTTTTTGTTTTTTTTGAAACATTCAGTTTTAATTACATTATTAACCTTTTTTGTTTTGTTTTGTTTTTGCAGTACTATGGGGCTGAACCCAGGACCTAGCACATACTTGGCCAGCACTCTACCACTGATATGCATTCCCAGTCCCTTTTTACTATTTTATCTTGAGAAAGGGTCTCTCTCAGTAAGTTACACAGAATTCCTCTGGCCTCAAACTTGAAATTCTGCTGCCTCAGCCTCCCAAGTTGCTAGATTACAGTCATAACCCACCACTCCCAGCCTTAATGGAATATTTTAAAAGACCTAAAGAATCAAGTCGTGTATCTACAACTAGGAAATATGCTTTGGTATAAAAATATTATTTGCTGTTTAGGTAAAAATCTTGATTTATATAAATTTGACTTATATAGCAATTATAAAATTTCATGTAGATTGCCAGTTAGGATATCCATGTTGTTTTTGTTGTTAGGTGCCATTGAGTCAGATACCGACTCATAGCAACCCTCATAGGGTTTTCAATGGCTGACTGTTTCGGGATTGCCTTGGGAGTGGATTGCCAGGCCCTTCTCCCATTTTTGCGGTGCTGGGAATTGAACTCAGGGCCTCAGAGATTGCAGTGCAGCGCTCTACCCACTGAGCTAAATCCCAGCCCAGGATACCCATGGAAAATTTAAATATCTTATTTTACTAAGCTTTTATTTTCAAAAATTTTATTAGAAGGTTACAGCTATGTATAGGAAGCTAAGACATACTGATTTATTCATCAAATATGTGTTGAACATCTTCTCTATATAGATGCTTTCCTGTGTCTTAGAGTAGTCTGGGAAAGAGGCAATGTGAAAGAAACACAATCATAGCAAGAGCTATGATGGAAAACACTATGGGATTGTAGAAAAACACAAATGCTCTTTTTGAGGAGCAGATGTCTGTGGTTTCTATGTGCTTTCTCAAGAAGATTTGCTAAATGATGCTCTCCATTAGCTGGTTTTGTTCAGCTCAATTGACCTTTGCTATCCTGCTTATTGGGTCAGAGATCTGCAGGTAAATAAAAGTCAAAAGAGCTTTAGTGAGCATGTGAGTGAGGTCTCATAGTCCATTCAGGCCACTGTCACAAAACATCTGAGAGTGGACAACTTGTGAAGAACAGATTTATTTCCCACAGTTCCAGAAGCTGAGTTCAAGATCATTTTCCTAGCAAGTATGTTGTGTGGTGATTGCTTGTTCTCTGCTTCCAAAATGATACTCAAAATACTGCTTTTTGCAGAAGAGAGAAACCTTGTGTTCCCACATTTCTCACATTCCAGAACAACAGAAGAGAACACCCTCTTTCCTTCAAGCCATTTAACAAGGTCAACCTCATGACCTACTCATGGCCTAATGGTCCCTGCCTCCGAGTGATATCAAATTGTCAATGGTTTCAACATCTGAATTCTGAGGGATACACTTAGGCTATAGCATAAGTCAATTCCAAGGTTAGCATCTTCTCCATGTTGCTATTAAACTAAAAGAGCAAGTGATGTTACTAGAAATCATGGGTAAGATAGAAGATAGAATCATAGTCAGCCAGAATGTGGATCTTTGAGATGACTTCAAAGCAGGTACAAAAGGGCAGAAGTTTCTGTTTCTTTTTCTCCCTTTTTCAACAGTGTCTCACATAAACTGAACTTTCCAGGCACTCTGAAGACAAAGACAAAAGTGGAAATGGAGGTATAGGCAAGGTATCAATGAAATTGAGCCTGCATCGGCCAGCACCATGTCCCATCATATTTAGCTAAATAGAGTAATTCCATAGGAGGAATTATCTCCAATAAATTCTATTTTCTTACCATAATACTACATGAAAGATGTTTTCTTACACCCAAACATATTTATGGAATTAACCTGTTTTATTTTAAAATCATCTTAGGTTCACATGTTGTTATAAAATATAATCCAGAATAATGACATGTACTCTTTACCTAGGTTTACCCAATTATTTTGTTGTTCTTGTTAGGTGCCAAGTGGAGTCTGACTCAGAACAACACTATGTTCAACAGATAAAACACTCCCTGACACTATGCCATGCCCTGCACTGTGTCAGTGCTTTTCTGCTATCCATAGGATTTTTTATTGCTGATTGCTTCACGATTGTTGTAGGAGTTGCCTTCCAGTTCCTGCTCCCATTTTTGTTGTACTGAGGATCTAATCTGGGTCCTCAGAGTACACAGAGCAGCACTCTACCAACTGACCTAAACCCCAGCCCATACACACACACACACACACACACACACACACACACACACACACACACACACGCTGCACTTGTCTATCAGTTTGCTGTATTTTGGGGACTTGCATGTTGCTATGATGCTGAAATCTATGCCAATATTATTACAGATATGAGCAAGTTCACCCATGGAGGATAAGATTCAGCTGAGCTTCAAAGCTAAGACAGACTAAAGAGGATATGACTGACCCACTCTTGAAATAATTAGCCATTGAAAACCCTATGAATAGCAGATATAATGCTGGAAAATAATGTTACAGATACCAGCAGGGTCACCCATGGAGGACAGGATTCAGCTGAGCTTCCAGACTAAGACAACTAGGGAGATGGACATGACTAACCTACTCTCCAGACAATTATTCATTGAAAACTATGAATAGCAGAGAAAACACTGTCAGATCTAGTACCTGAAAATGAGCCCCACAGGTTGGAAGGCACTCAATAGGTGACTATGGAAGAAGGACCTTCTCAAAGGAGAGTCAACCTCAAACAGGAATGGAGTAAAACCCCAGGCATGACAAAAAAATGAGAAGGGTAACTATGACTATTCATTAATAATAGGAACATGGAATATAAGTAGTATGAATCTATGAAAATTAGGAATCATCAAAAGGGAAATGGAGAACATTACCATCAACATTCTAGGCATCAGTTAGCTAAAATGGACTGGCATAGGCCACTTTAAATCAAATAATGGTGTGGTATACTATAGCAGGAATGGCAACTTTGAAATAAGATTACATTTATCATCAAAAACCATCTCAAGGTCTGACTTGAGGGGACAGAAGGAGAAGAAGAAGTATTTATGAACACTAAGCCAGTATTGCAGAAGATTCTTAAAGCATATAGCAGAGAGAGAGATAAAAACAAACCAAAAACAAACAAAAAACATAGAAGAGTAAATAAGCAAATGCAAATTAGAAGAAAAAATTACAAAACGACAAATGTCAGGAATTAGTACATACCTTTAATAATAACTCTGAACATTAATGATCTCAATTTTCCAATTAGAAAGCACAGACTGATGGATTGGACCCAATTTGCTACCAGCAAGAAATACTCCTCATCTTCAAGGACAAAAATGGCCTTATAGTGAAAGAATAGAATAGTGAAAGAATAGAAAGGATAGAAATAATGAAATAATAGAACATCAGTGCACTCAATTTCATAAAGCAAATACTACTGGGTATAAGGGCACAAACAGAACCCACTACAATACTACTGGGTGAACTCAGTGCTCCACTTTCATCAACAGCTAGGTCATCCAGACAAAGAATCAACAAAGAAACATTAAATAACACTATAGACCAAATGGACTTAACAAAAATCTATAGAATATTCCACCCAATAGCTCTGGTGCACATATTCTTCTCAGCAACAGATAAGACCTTCTCCAAAATAGATCATATTTTAGAACATAAATAAAAGATTAATAAATAAAATATTGAAATAACTTTTTGTATTTTTTCAGATTACAATGGAAGTAAAAAGAAATCAACAGCAAAAGAAACTATAGAAAACATACAAAGACATGGAATTTGAACAATACACTTTTGAATGACCAGTTGATCATTCAACAAATCAAGTAAGATTTAAAAAATACTAGAATAAAATAAAAATAAAAACACTATACTAGAACCTGTGAGATATAAGGAAAGTGATTCTAAGACAGAAATTTATAGCTATAAATGCATACATTAAAATACCTGAGATATCTCAAATACATAACTTGATGATTTACTTATTGTTGTTAGGTGCCAATGAGTTGCGTCTGACTCATGGCAAACCTCATAGGGTTTCTGGTGGCTGATTGTTTGGGGGATTGTTTCAGGAGTGGATTGCCACATCCTTCTCCCATTTTTGCAGTGCTTTGAAAGGAGGGCCTCCAAGAGTGCACAGCAGCACTCTACCAACTGAGCTAAACCCTAGCCCCAATGATTTACCTACACATCTTAGAAAAAAAAGAACAAGACAAATCCAAAACTAGTAAAAGGAAAGAAATACTAAAATCAGAGTTGAAATTAATTAAGCAGAAACTAAGAAGAAAAAGGAATACAAATGATCAGTTAAAGGAAGAGTCGATTATTTGAAAAAAAAAATGAACAAGATTAGCTTGACAAGCCTTTGGCCAAACTAACTAAAAAGAGTGAGAAAATATACAAGTTAATAAAATTAGAAGCTAAAAATTTGACATTACAAAAGATATCACTAAAATTCAGAGGAATGTTAAAGAATATTTTGAAAACATATATTATAATAAATTGGAAAATCTAGAAGAAATAGGTACATTTCTAGACACACTGAACCAAGAAGATACAAAAAAAACTCTAACTATATTAATATTAACAATAGGATTGAATCACTAATAAAATCTCCCAACAAAATGAAACCCAATACCATTAGAATTCATTGCTAAATTCTACCAGATCTTTAAAGAAAAATTAATACCAGTGCTTCTCGAACTAGCACCCAAAATAGAAAAGGAAGGGATACTCCTAACTTTGTTTGATGAATCCAGCTTTATTCTGATAGCAAAACAAGATAAGGACACAATGAATAAAGCAAACTATACACAAATTTCCTTGATAAACATAGATGCAAAAATCCTCAATAAAATACTTACAAACTGAATTCAATAAAACTTAAAAAATATTAGACCATAATCAGGTAGTATTAATTCAATCAACCAATGAAAAGATGGTTTCATTGGTATCAACATACACAAATTGATAAAAGCAATATAAAGTATATAAATAGACTTAAGTCCAAAAATCACATAGCAATCCAAATAAATGCAGAGGAAGCCTTTGACAAAATTCAACTTCCATCCATGATAAACCCTCTGGGAAAACTAAAAATAGAAAGATCATACTTTAATATAACAAATTATATATATATATATATATATATATATATATATGTATATATACATACATATATATGTATATATACACATTACAAAAATAGAGGTCTGTCATATATATGTATATATATAAGTACATGTACGTATATATACATACATGTTTGTGTATATATATACACATTATAAAAATAGAGGTCTGTCATATATATATATATATATCACCACATATATTACCAACAAAGCAAGAACTGTCTCCGTGTGACCACTGAGACCACCAACATGGGTGTTTTCCCCTAGAAGGCAAAAGTGCCTGAGGCTTTTCCTTTCTCCCATCTCTGCTGGCATCCTGAGGGCTGCAGGAGTCTGCGCCCCTCACCCGAGAGTCCCGAGTGAATTTGTTTAGTATCTATCTGTGTGCACAGCGGCGCCGCCCATCCGAATCTCCAGGCTGGACCAGGAGATGCGCGCCCCACTTAGAGCATATATGTACATATATATATAATAGTCACAAAAATTTTGTTTAGGAGAAATGATACTTTACAGTAACTATCAAGAGATATGGTAGGCATGAACTTTTCTGAATGTACGTATATATACATTTATATATATTTATTTATATATATATTTAAAAGTTGTGTGCTTCTTGCTGTCTTTCTATTCCTTTCTGGACATGATATACATAAACCTGACTTAGGATATGGGCGTGTTGAATTCTCTTTATAGTATTCTGTGGTCAAAGGACATCAATGACATCCTTACAAACTAAATGCTTGTCGAAAAGCAACTTTGAAGCTTGCAGGTAGAGGCTGATAAAAGATTTAACTTAAAACATTTACAAAGAAATCATAGGCCAGGGATAATGATTGCTGGGGTTTCACTGTCACTTCCTATCATTCATGAACTACTTTTATTGCAGCAGGCAAATCTCCCATCTTCTCTGGCTTCTCTTTACTGCTCTGTAAAATTACAGTTGTGCAAGGGGAATATCTAAGACTTGATTATGCCAGGTCTTCAAACCCAAACTCAAACAAGAACCTGATCCCAGAACTCATTCACGTGCAAGTATTTTTGAGGGGTGTAAACATGTAATAATACTCATGCATAAGTTTAAAGTATAGATGTAGATAGCAGAGCTTCAAATTAAACCTGAACCTGAATGCTGAATTTGTTCTGCTTTAAGCATTTAAAAATTTTTTCTACATCTTAACTGAACCCGATTTTTCATGAGTATGAAGCCTTAGCTTTTGCTCTATATTTTAATATTTTATTTTATTTCTAGATTAAATAGCCTTTTTATGCCTTTTGAAGGCATCCTGCATAATTCTCTACTGTTTATCTCACTTTAGAACATGCTGGGTTTTTTCGCTTCTAAAGGATAAATTGTGAGTCCTTTGAAGGCAAGGGCTAGGTCTTTTCCAACATATACAAATTTATCCCCAGAAGATAGAAGATCTTAGATAAATGCCTACTTCTAAACTGAATGTTATTCCAACACTTTAAGCAACCGTACACTTTCTCACACATGTTGAAGGACACACATACACCACAGAATGTTATCAGCCATGATTTTCTTCATGAATATAGAAAGGAAAGTGTTGTTGTTGTTAGGTGCCATCGAGTTGGTATGCGACTCATAGTGACCCTCATAGGGTTCTCAATGGCTGACTGTTTTGGGATTGCTTTGGGAGTGGATTGCCAGGTGCTTCTCCCATTTTTGTGGTGCTGGGAATTGAACTCGGGACCTCAGAGACTGCAGCGCAGCGCTCTACTCACTGAGCTAAATCCCAGCCCCAGAAAATAAATAGACATATGCTAAAGATGTCTTTAGGAAAAGAGATCAACAAAAATACACTATAGTTTTGCCATTTCTAGAAGATTTTTATTATATTTCTGATATATAATATAAAGCAAGCAAACATAGAATAATGTTCAGAAAAATTTCTACATACTTCCAAATGGGTTAAACTTAAAACCGTTATCAATTTGTATGTAAAATTTTTAAGCATCCTAAATTCCAGTGTTGTGTATTAGGCCATGCTTTCACCAGCTTAAACCCCCAAAATGAGTGAAAACATCCTGCTATGTTCAGCCAGCACTCTGACCTAATGCATTTTATATGTCAAATGGCTTCACTGCTTTCAAGGATAGAAGGCAATTTATTTTTTGGCAAAGAGACGAGCTCCTGGTTTGAAGAAAAGATGATTGGAAATTTTTTCCATGGCACTTTTTCATATTTAAAAGCAATATTTTGATGAACAAGGATAAATCAATTAACTCACGATAGTGTGTGACTTAAACCCTGTGAATCTTTTGGAAAAGATTTAACAAAGCATGTTAGTACAATGCATTCAGGTCTGGTGTGCTCATTGCATATGAATTCCAAAGAGTGTTCTGCCGTTGACCAGAACTCTAGCCAATAGAAGCGTTCTTGTCAATCTTCATCCAACTTCACTATGTGCTTGGAAATGTAACTGTGACATGATGGAAGATTTAAGAGATAACATACATGTTTGTCAATGGTCCTCTCTTTGTCCTTGTCAGAGCGACCAGGCTGACCAATCTGTGTGTTCAATCCTTGGCCATAATTTAACCAAAATTATCAACTGCTGATTTTCCAAAAGAACACTAGCATATCTGGTGATCATGAAAACAGAGTTCATTTCTCAGATGCTGAGGAAAGCACCACCATGACGGGGCCCTAGCTGTGTCTTTGAACAGGAAGGCCAGAATTGAATATCATGGGCTGGGCTTGTGGTTGTTAGATGCTCTGGAGTTGAGTCTGACTCATAGCGACCCTCATAGGGTTTTCAATAGCTGAATTTTTTGAGATTGCTTCGGGAGTGGATTGCCTTGTCCTTCTCACTTATATGCAGTGCTGGGGATCAAACTCAGGTCCTCAGAGAGTGCAGAGAAGCACTCTACCAACTGAGCTACATCCCAGCCCATGCACTGGGCTATAGTAGTATAAATCAGTCCCACTGGGCAGTATTTGTGAGACAGTCCTTTAACATGAGTGCTCAGTGAGCCACAGGGACCTGGAGAGAGTTTGGTAATAAGCAGTGGTTTGATAACTGCATGGTTTGCTCAATTAAGTAAATTAATATCATGAGAAAGAGTGTATTTGCCCAAATAAAATTGTTTTTTTCTTAAGAAGGGAACAGCTTGACTCATCTGCCATCGAACAATGATGTTATTTACTGGTTTACAGAATTTGTTCCTGTGTATAAGAACTTCTTTGAACTAAGAGTCAACTCCTATTTAGGGAGGCAGATGGCTGTCTAGCTCTTAAGAGCAAGACCTTGGAAAGGTGAGGCTTATCATTTTCAAAGTGAAATGACAGATATTAATTAAATATTATCATTGTTTTATAATTGGAAAACAAAATTTGTACATATTCATGATCCATCAATAAATAGATGTTTTGAAATCCATATACTCTGAGAGATGTTTAAATCAAAATAATTACCATATCCACTACCTCACATATTTATCATTTTATTTTTCTAGTGAGAGCTCTTGAATTCTACTCTCAGTAATTTTCAAAAATATAGTCCATTTGTCATTAACCAGAGTTGGCATGTTATACAATAGATCTCTTGCATTCATTTCTCTTAGCAAAGGGGAATTTTGTGTCCCTGGTATCAGTGTGGGTATGTTGACCACCCCCTCAATCCCATCAGTACCTTCCAGTCCCTGGAAGTCACCACTCTGCTTTTTAAGGACTGAAGACATGCTCTCTTGTTCTGGAAGCTGCCACATCTTTACATTTTTACCTTAAAAAATTCCAAAATAAGCCTATGTTATTTGTCCTCTAAAAATGACTCTAAAAAACACTAAACATGACAGAAGCATTGATATTTTACAAAGTGATCTCCTTGGCTTTAAATTTAATCTCTATAAGTCTATGTGGCTTCTAAGGTGACACAAAGTATAAGTGACTTAAGACTTCACTTGGTGATTTTTTATTCCTTTTTTTATTGGATTATCTTAGTTGAATATACCATGCATTCTCAAAAGAACCAACAGATCTGTCCTAGAAGTGCAATCAGAGTGCTCCTTGGAATCAAGGATAGCTAGACTGCATCTTACATATTTTGGACATATAGTCAGGAGGGAACAAAACCTGGAAAAGGACATCATGTTTGGGAAGGTGGCAAGCCAATGAAACAAAAGAAGACCCTCAACTGGATGGATTGACATAGTGGTTCCAACAATGGGCTTAAGCATCAAAAAAGATCTTGTGCCTGGAATAGAATCCCAGAGTGTTTTGTTCTGCTTTCCATGGGGTTACTATGAGTCAGCCCAGATTCAATGGCATCTAAAAATAGCATAACTTTAAAAGTTTTACTTTATTACAAGTATCTTTCTTTGGATGACTTAAAAAATGAACAACTGTCTAAATTTATCATGTATCTAAATCTGATGGTACATTTCCTTTTCAGAATTATTTTTCAGAAAAATGTTTCTTTGCTTTAATGAAGTTTACTTAATATCTCAAATATTAGAAGTGAAAATTAAAATAAATTTAAGATATCAAGAAATTAAAAGTAATGCAACAATCATAATGATAGAGATTGTATTTTAAAACAGTGCACACAGTGTGAGAACATAGGAAGTAATCCCACCAATGTGTGTACATATGTGTGTATGTGTATGTGTGTATGTGTGTGTGTGTGTGTGTATATATATATATATATATATATATATATATATATATATATATATATTTGTGAATGTTGTTGTTGTTAGGTCCTGTAGAGTTGAGGTCCAACTCATAGAGACCCTATATACAACAGGTCAAACAGTACTCTTATTGCTTCTCTGCTATTCATAGGGTTTTCAATGGCTGATTGTTTTTGGAATTGGGTTGCCAGGTCCTTCTTCCAAGCCTACAGCACCTGGTGCTCCCAGGGGGTCTCCCATTCAAGTACTAAGGGGCCCAACCCTGATTAGCTTCTGAGATCTGATGGGATCGGACATCACAGTGTGGGCTGCGGGCATATACATATATGGTATACAGCTGTATCACTA
The DNA here is from genome assembly GCA_007922755.1 of Pedetes capensis. Taxonomy (NCBI): domain Eukaryota; kingdom Metazoa; phylum Chordata; class Mammalia; order Rodentia; family Pedetidae; genus Pedetes; species Pedetes capensis. The sequence goes on along the minus strand of VMDO01016335.1, from coordinate 7,524 downwards.
TGGTATCCGATCCTGTCAGAACTTAGAAGTTAAACAAGGTCCGGGGCTGGGGTTTAGCTCAGTTGGTAGTGCCACTTTGCAATCTCTGAGGCCATGGGTTTAATCCCCAGCACCTCAAAAAATGGGCAAAGGACTTGGCAGCCCCTCCCAGAACAATCTCAAAACAAGCAGTCATTGAAAATCATATGTGAGTTGCTATTGACTTGGACCCAACTGGATGACACCTAACAACAACAACAAAGCAATGTTGGGCCTGGTTAGTACTTGGATGGATGACCACCTGGGTAAATCAGGTCCTGTAGCCTTGGGAGAAGGACCTGGCAGCCTTTCCTTCTCCCCGCCCCCCCCAAAAAAAATCAATCTTTGATATCCTTATGAACAGCTGATATGCATAAAGAGAGAAAGAGAGAGAGAGAGAGAGAGAGAGAGAGAGAGGCAGAGACAGAGACAGAGAGACAGAGAGACAGAGAGAATCCAACAGATGAAAAGGTCAATATCTCTGTCACACATTTAAGATTTCTTCAATTGTTTTACTTTTCCACTGCTTACATATCAATTTTTAGACAGTAAATATAATTTTATGACAGGTGACCTTATTCCTTTCAGAAAAATATATCTTTGAGCTGTACATCAACACAAAAATATATCATTATTCTTATACTCTTACAGGAACAGAATAACAAATCTTTATTTAATGTCAAGTGTTTATCTCATAAAATTTAGAGTTCATAAAAATGCAGCAGAAAATTGGGTCTCAATAAGTTTTATTTTGGGTATTGGTTTAGCTTGGTTGATATAGTGCCACTCTAGTCTCCGAGGCCCTGGGTTCAATCCCTAGCACTACAAACATAGGACATGATATAGCAGCCCACTCCCAAAACAATCCTGAAACAACCAGCCACTGAAAACTCTATGAGGGTCACTATGAGGCAGAAGTGACTTGACACCACCTAACAACAAGAAATTTTTATTTTAACCAAAAACTATACAATAATATGAATATGATATTTGACAGCATTTTATTTAAATAAAAAAGCCTACTGAAGTTTTTTTGCCCACACAGAATTGTAGAAACAAGGTTATATATTTTATGTCATATAGAAACTCATTTTAGAAATATTCTTTTGCATTTTTGCTATATTTAAACGCATTCTGTTGTTAAAAGAAGATGAAGAAATGTAGCCTGTTCGTTATATGCCACTTTTATTTTACGTCATATGGTTTTAGGGCAATAAAGCAGTTGGTCTTAAATCCCAGCATTTTGGTTTATATTCAAATTTATGTTGAGTAGTCTCAGATTTTACTAATAGATTAGTCAATATCAATACCAATGACAGTCATTGTTGCTTCTATGAAAATTTCATGTGAATAAATATCAGAAGCTTCTAGTTCAATTTTGAAAATAAAATAAATAAAACTAAAATCAGGCCACTAGAAAACCATTTTTACATATAAAAATACATAAAACATATGATTCCCCCCAAATTAAAAATATAACTTCATGTGATCCAGCAATCCCATATACATATATATGTACATACACATATATATATATATGTATATATAAGATAAAGTTTGTACTTTGAAGAGATATCTCCACCCTACATTCATGTCAGCATTATTCATAATGTCAAGATATGGAATCAATCTAAGGGTCTATCAGTAGACAAACAGATAAAAAATGTGGTACATATCCACAATGGAATACTATTCAGCACTAAAAAGTAAAGAAATCCTGGGATTTGTGACAACAAAGATATACCCGACAGACATTATACCCAGTGAAATAAAGCAGACACAAAAAGACAAATACTATGTGATCTCACTCATATGTGGAATCTAAAAAAGTCAAATTCAAAGTAGCCAAGAATAGGATGGTGGTTGCCAGGACAGGTAGGTGGGAGAAATGGGGAATTGTTGATCAAATGATACAGACTTTCAGTCATAAGATGAACAAGTTCTAATGACATAAGATACAGCATAGGCAGTAATGAATGTGATAATTAAGTTGGTCATGCCAATGATTACAGAATATGTATATATACATATTAACTCATCTAATGGTATACCTTGAACACATACAATTTTTATCTGTCAATTTAATGCTTTAAGGCAATAAAATGAAGTATTCATAAAGATTGGAATACTTGAAGTCCAGTGTGTACAAATGGCTAATGCCCACAATAACTATCTTGCTAATAATCCAGGAAGAGAAATGAATGAAGTGAAATGTTACTTATTAGGTACAGATTTTCCTTTTTATTCATTTTTTATTTTGTTTTAGCCTCATCTCCTTACTCTTGTTTTTCTATCTACTTCAATGTTAGGGCTAGGAGGAGATTGATAGGAACCAGCTGATAACAAATGTTCCTTGGAAAATTCTAAGTCATCCTAAATGTGAAGCTCTATACATGGTATTAATAATTACTAAAAACATGTTATGCTTTCATATTCATCCTTATCTTAAAATAACCTATTTGAAAGACTTGGATTCATTGGCAGCACATATTATTGCCTTCTTTGTTAAAACTAAAAAATGAATTAAAACATTCAAGATTTTGTAAGATTTATTGTTCCTTTAGAAATGTACTCCATGTGAACATTTCTTAAAATTGATACATGCAATTTCTTTTACAACTACAAATCCTGTTTTGCTCCCAACATTTATTATACTGTGAAATACCGCAAGAAGGAGATTCTCTGATGTCAGTGAAAGACAAGTATTAAATTTTGTGTAACCTTTCAGGAGTAAAGAAAATATTGTCCTTGTTTCCATATTGATTCAGTACTCAAGGGACTTCTGTAGGTAGCAAAAAATGACAAAGAGCAGACACATGAATGCCTCTAAATCTCAGTTTTCAATTCTTCTTTCCCTTATTACTAGTTCCATCGACCAACTTCAAAAGATATCACTATCTGTGCTGTTTTGTGTTTCTTTTAGCCTTACGTGTGAGATTTGTAATGTCTTCCTCTGCATTAGGCCCATTTCTAAAAGCTCGATGTGTAGTCACCTACTAGACATCACAAATTCCTATCACATTGGTTCTATGTTGAGATATTTCAATGATCAAACTCTATCCCCTTGTTGTCATTGTTGTTAGGTAAGAGTTGGGTTCAACTCAGAGAGAAGCCTATGTAAATCAGAAGGAAACTATCCGCGACACTGTGCCATGCACATGATCTTTTTTATGCTTAAGCCCATTGTTGTAAACACTATGTCAGTCCATCCAGTTGAGGGTCTTCCTTCTTTTTGAAGACCTGCCACTCTCCCAAAAACGATGTCCTTCTCCAGGGATTGGTCCCTCCAGACTACATGTCCAAAATATGTCAGACAGGTCTAGCCATCCTTGGTTCCAAGGAGCACTCTGGATGCACTTCTTCTAGGATAGATCTGTTGGTTCTTTTGATAGTCCATGGTGTATTTAATATTTGTCTTCAGCACCATAATTCAAAAGCATCAATTCTTCTCCTGTCTCCCCCATTCAATATTCAGCTTTCATAACTGTATGATGCAACTGAAAACACCCTGGCATGAGTCAGGTGCACTTTGTCTTCAATGTGACATCTTTACTTTTCAACACTTTAAAGAAGTCTTTTGCAACAGCTCTTCCCAATGCAATGCATCTTTTGATTTCTGATTGCTGCTTCCATGGGTGTTGATTGTAGAACTAAGTAAAATAAAATCTTGGACTACCTCAGTCTTTCTCCATTCTTACAGATGAGAAATATTATAATGAAAGGATAGATTTAGTAACCCAAGGAAATTCAACCACCCCGCAGTCAGCCAACCCTGGCTGGGTTTCCAAATTGCTCTCCCAAGTGTCAAGTCCTTCTCTAAACATCCTACACAGGCATTCAGGGGTCTTAATAGTTAATATGTGCACACAATAATTTCTCAAGGAAGCTTTCACAGTCTCCCAGAATCTTAGTAGTTTAAACCAAGGAAAGTTCCCTATTTTTCACGTATGAAGCCAGAGGGTTAAAGTGGGTTGTCAAGACTCCAGGTGTTTCTGAATGTTCCATATGATAATTTATTCTCTTATTTTTTTTCCATCTTCCATCAGCTTTCCCCTTTTCTTAGCTCATGGCTCCAAAACACTCCAGCCTATACTTTTCTGGTTACATTTCTGTAACTCTGCTGCCTCCTTCTTCCTCTTACAAGAACCTTTGTAACTAAACTGAACCAAACTCAATATTCTAGGACAATATTCCCAACACTATAACTTTTCTTCATGAGATCTTCAAAGTCCCTTTTACTATATGGTAACATACTCATAGGACTGTGGTACAAGGATTTGGACACATTATGGAGTTGAGGGGACATTAATTTCTTTATCATATAACTTAGAATAGTAAATCCACAGCCTATAATTCAGTATGTCAATATCTTAAATTGAATTGACCAAAATTAACTGATTTATTTTACAGTGTAGATTGGAAAATGTTTACAAAACAAAAGAAAAATTATACAATTGGAATAATAAATTATAGATATACTCAACCAATTCAAATCTTCAAAAAAGAAAAGACAAATCCACAAATATTTGGTGACTGCTGACCATATGACAAAGACACCATAGAAATTGAGTCAAAAAGCACATTATGAACTACTTTATTCCACAGTGGGGATGCAACTGTCCTATGTAATTGCATTTCAAGGAGGCCTACTCCAAACAAATACATGAATCACGAAGTTTAAAAAAATGTTTTTTTTCTAGAGGACAGTATCATACTTGGGGACAAAGGGCTGGACAATTTGATTTTTCTGCTAGCCAGTATATAATTTAAATGCTATTCACTTATATAAAAATAACCAAATATAAGATTTCTCTTACTCCCATAGGTGGAAGATACACTTTATTTGAGGGGGGAGTGTACTTTTTTTATTTTTCATTTTGGTTGTATTTGTTTTTATTTTTACCTCAGAGAAAAGAAATGAATTGAAAACATCCTTTGCTTAAATCATGAGTTAACCTTGAATACAAACAACAGACGAGTGAAGACTGAGAGATTGTGAAGAGGTACGGTATGGTAATAGACCCTTGAAATAAAGAAACATTTCATTTCAATTATTTGGAGATGCTATACAAAAATCCCATGCTATTAAAACAGTTTCATCAAGATTTAATCTGTTCTGTCTTACTTTTCTTTCATAACACCAATTTTATTCACAGCACCTTATGAAACAATGCCTCATTGCTTCCTTATGCTTCTGCACCACAGCGTTTGTGGTCACCCTCTACTTCCCTAAACTCTCTTTGTTGCTTTATTCAGCTGAAGCACAGCAGAAACCTCTGAGGACAATATTTTCATTACAATTTCCTCAGCTTGAAGCTTCTTCCATCTCCCTGATACTTCTGGCGATCATCCCAATTTCCTTTGATTTGTCCTGGTTTACTATGTCTCTGACCTAATCCTGTATTGGTTATGCATCAAGTCATATGATTTCTCTACTTATATCCCCAATATCTCAAGCCAAGATGAAAGGTATAATCTTTTCTTCCCTAATGCTTCTCAAAGATCATTTTCCTATTTTAAAGAAACTCTAATTCTTTGGAGCTGTGGTTTAGCTCAGGTGGTAGAGTCCTACTCTGAGATCTTTGAGGCCCTGGGTTTGATACCCAGAACGCAAAAATAGGAGAAAGACCTGGTAACCCATTCCCAAAGCAATCCCAAAACAATCAGCCATTGAAAATGCTATGAGAGTTGCTGTGAGTCAGACTCAACATGAGGACACCTAACACCAACAATCTTTTGACATCCAGGTCGTGTAGCCACAATAATCTCCCCCCATTAATATCATTTACCAACCCTTTCCCCCTGTCCTTTGAATCTCTGTTAAAAGTGATCATATTCACTTCTTTGCTCAAGCCAGAAAATTAGGAGACATCCAATATCTCTCCCTTCTGTCCATACCAAACTGTCCAATTCTTATCCAACACCTAGTTGTTACACTTCCAATATGAATTTATATCACAAATCCATCTGTTCCTCTCCCACAATCCTATCACCAGCCAAATCTAAACCAACATAGTCTTGTGCATAGACTGATGAAATGGTACTTTTCTCTTCTTTAACTCTTGTCTTGCTACTTCCTGTTCTCAGTATATCAAAAAAGACTTTCTCTTTTAGTTAATACATATACTCCACTCGTATTTACCTAGGCTTGAATGACAATAGTTTATAAAGCACAGTATTTTTGTCCCATGTAACACTGGAGGCATTAAGATGCCTAAGAATGTATGGTTTTCAGAATCCTTGAATCGATCTGGGGATCTGACATCCCTAGCATGATCTTGTCAACGTGCTCCACCATGATTGGACAACATGTCAGCAATCCAAACAAGGGAGAAAAGAAAATGAGGAAAAGAGTATTTTGCTTTAAGAACATAAATCTCCACATCAGAGGACTCATTCAATGGCACCCAGAGCTGTAAGGAGGCTAGAAAACAGAATCTTCACTGACCAGCCAAAAGCCAGGGGCTCCATTACCACGAAGGAAAGGTCTAGTGGATATGGAACAAACACTTACACTCTACTGGAAACCAAATATAATTGGTTCTTTGGTTAAAAATCATGTATTTATTATAGTGTTATTACATTTTGTTTATGAAAAAAATCAAATTTTATCACAAGGCAACTAAGTCCTTCTCTCTCTCTCTGTCTCTGTCTGTCTCTCTGTCTCTGTCTCTTTCCCTCTCTCTTTCTCCCAGTACTGAGGGTGGTGCTGAACCCAGAGACTCACACATAATTTGCAAATGCTCTGCCATTGAGCTGCACCCCTAACCTCTTTATTTTTTATTTTTTAAATTGAGACAAGGTGTTGCTAAATTACACAGGCTGCCTCTGACCTTGACCTTCCCATCCTCTTGCCCCTGTCTTCTGAGTCACTGGGATTAAATGTGTGCACCACCAGTCTCTGCTCAAATAAGCCTCTTGAATAACTGTCCACCTCCTCTGTTCCCAATTGCCCTGTGTTGACACAATGTCCTCCCCCAAACACACAGCTCTATCCCACTGTAGAGCATTTACTTCCATCTTTTCCTTCATTTAAAATTTATATTTATATTATATTTATATTATATATAAATTTTATATTATATGATCTTCCCATAACACTTCCTCATTATTTTGATGTGATCTTAAATATCTCCTTTAGAGGTAAATGGTAACTTTTTGATTATTAAACCAATACATTTTATTCTTTCAATTTTCCTACACAAAACATTTTTAAATTGAAAAATTCATCTTACCAGTCAGCAAACTCTTCAATATTTTAATGCTTTGTTTTTCTGTTTACTATTTTTTCTAAAGATCTAAAATTCATTCTTTCTTTCTTTCTTTCTTTCTTTCTTTCTTTTTTCTTTCTTTCTTTCTTTCTCTCACTTTCTTTCTTTCTTCCTTTCTTTCTCTCTTTCATTCTTAACTTTTAGAATGAAATAATGTAACAGAAGCTCAATAAATATTTGTTAAATAAATGCTGAAAGAAAAAAGTTATAAAAAATGAAATAGTCCAGAATGTAT
>VMDO01016334.1:0-48211 GCA_007922755.1 Pedetes capensis | reverse complement strand
GATAACTCCACAGGACATGCTTAGAAAAGATGCATCTGCAGCCTCAAGCTGCACTTGCATCCATGTTGAAAGAATTCCCCACGGTGAAAGGGGCCCGAGGGGACCCCACTTAAGACAGGAAACTTGGGCTCAGTTTTCAACATCTCACCTGAACATGGACAAACTGAAATCTGACATGTGAATGTTATGGTCTGGAAACCATTTGGGTTTGTCCCCCGTTAACTTAGTCTGCAGTGTGGTTGGGCCCAGTGGGAGATAAACTGAGTCATGGGGCACCAACCTCAGAAGGGATTAATGCAAGTCTCATATGACTGGATTAGTGTTGTGAGAAGGGCTGTTAGAAAGCAAGGCTACCCCACATGCTTGGCTCTCCTGTAGGCAGCCACTTCCCATTATCCTTCTCTGTCATCCTGTGACACAGCTAACGGGGGCTCACACTGGGACACCAGTGCCTGCTATCTGGATCCTGCAGACACCAGAATCATGAGCCAAACATACCTCTTTACTGACAAAGTACACGGCTTCAGGAATTTTGTTATCACAACACAAAATGGGCAAATACCAGAATCTGCCTGCCATGAGATGATAATCTCACAATTATACCCCAAAGAACTGACAAGTCACCAAAGGAAGGTGCTCAAGTAGGGAGAGTCTGGAGGATGAAAATGGATGGAGGAAGTGAGGTTGGAGACAGCCTGCGGAGAGCTATGGCAGCAGGTGAACAGACCAGAAGCTGGCCCCAGCTTGCCAGGGGGTGTTGCAAAAGGTACAACGAGACTTGGTAGGGACCATCTGCAGGACTGTGTGCCATGGCTCACAGAAGCTCTAGTAGAGTAACTGGTTCTGGTTGGAGGCCACCTGGGTGCAACAAAATGAGACCCATGGTTGAGTCCTTAGTGTGCTCCAAGGATATGCTGGGGCTCACTGTCCTACACAGGGCTTAGCCCCCTTGTGGTCCCCTGAATGACACCCCCACACACCTGGAGGGCATGAGGCCAGTAAGGAAGGCTCATCTTTTGGTGCTAGAATTGTCAGTCTTTGGTTCCTGGATGCCCAAAGCAGGCATGGGGATAAGATAGCACTGGAAGGAGGGAATGACAAAGTATTAAAAAGTACAAAGAATTAAAAGTATGTCATCACAAGCCGGGGGCGGTGGCACTCGCCTGTAATCCCAGTACCTTGGGAGGTGGAGGCAGGAAGATGGGAAGTTCGAGACCAAAGGCAGTCTGTGTAATTTAGCGAGACCCTGTCTCAAAAAGTATAATAATGGGCCAGGATTACAGCTCAGTGGTCCAGCACTTGCAAAGCATGAAAGTGAGAGGCCATGGGTTCAACCCCCAGTACTGCAAACAAACAAACAAAAAACCACCATCACCTGAATCCATTTGTGGGTATGTGAGGGAAGTGATTACCTGGTGTAGAGAGAAAGGAATCAAAGAGGCCCTGAGCCCTGTATCACCAAATTCACTCCAAGATTTGAAATTCATCCTTGGTGACATCACCTTCAGCCCAGGTGAAGTGCATTTGCTGTCTGGTGGCAATTGCACAATGTCTTGCTGGGTCAGATGTGGACATCTCCCAGAGAAGCCTGAGGAACAGGGACATAGGGTGGAGGGGATCAGGTTCAGCATAGATTTAGGCAGACTTTGGCACCTTGACGAAATGCTCTCACCCAGTGAGTGGCAGAGTGTGGTCACCACCTCTTCCATCCCAGCCCTTATCATCCCAGATCCAATCAATGGCATCCTGCTAATTCTCTTCAAACACCTTTGCAATCTGTTCCATCCACTCTACCCTTCTGTAACCCCTAACCCCAAATCATGGTCTAAATGGGGGCCTGAAATCTCTACCCATGTAGATGAGATCCAAATCAACTTTTCTGTGCTTATCTTTTACCACAATTTATTCAGCCCAAGCACCCAGATTCATTTTCCCAAAGTACAGCTTCAAGTGCGTCCTTCTCTTGCTCTAGCACATGGAGTGGACCCTGACTCCACCTGCTGGCTGAGCCAAATAGAAGTGTCCACTATGCGGGGGTTTTTGTTTCTTTTTTTTTTTTTTTTTAAACAGGTACAGGGGGTTGAACCCAGGGCCTGGTGCTTGCCCTTTTTTGCAAGTGCTGGACCATTGAGATGCACCCCCAGCCCCCCCCCCCTTTTGACTTTTTGAGACAGGTTCTCACTAAATTACGCAGACTGCCTCTGCACTTGTGATCCTCCTGCCTCTGCCTCCCGAGCCACTGGCATCACAGGCCTGCGCCACTGTGCCTGGCTCTCCACTATGCTCTTTAAATACTGCCTACATTTCAGAAACTACCCCAAGATCCATTTCCTCCACAAAGATGGAGGATCCCTCTGCACCCTCTCCTGAAAGCCTCTTCCCCTCTCTGATTTCCTTTAACACCAACTCCTGTTCCATGCACTAGACGTTTGTTACCTACTTCCACTAACATGGCTTCTGCTGCTAAAGTTACAACTTAGCTCTTGGATAACATCCTGCGTTTTGTTAGTGTATGTTCTATTTTAATCTCTACCCAACTCCCAGAGAATGGAGTGGGAATGCAATCTCCTCCAACTCAGGGCTAACCCTAGTGAACACTTAGTAAGGCATGCTGACCAGATATGGAGAGAGGGCACTAACCCTGAAGCCAAGAGAGCTGGGTTTTAGTTCTCTGGTTCTGTTAACTGGTCATGTGACTTTGACTATGGGGACAAACTGTCCTTCTTTGCAAAATGAGGAAGCAGATGGGTGGATGTTGAAGTCCCTTCCAGCTCTGATATTCTCAGGGTCTCTCTGATTAAGGACTAACCCAGTTTTAGGAGTGTCCAGGGAAGGAGCAGGGGTGGGGGTGGAGGCTGTGGATAAGCCATGGAAGAGGAAGAGGGAGAGGGAGATGGGGGAGCTAATAGCTCTAGAGGAAGGAAGGACATGCTGGGCTAATAGGATAATTGGATAATCCTCATAGCTAGGGGGTGCCAGGCTAAGGCCAGCTGTTAGAGGCAGACACAAATAGCACAGGCACAGCAAGGGCACTGGTGCAGGAAGCAGATTGCTGAGAGATATGGGTGCAGGGTGGTAGGTGCCAGAGAGTAAGAGAGGAGACTGGAGGGAAGCTGGAGTGCCTTTTGTGGGGATTTTGAAGACAAGCCTTTTGAGACCTTGCATTCTGACCCTGTTAACTAAGATTACAGTTAAGGACCCTGAAACCCATTTCTGTACCAGAGATTATTCTTAGAGATCATGGGCTTATCCTGATGTCAAGGGTATCCTGGTCTTCAAGGACTCTTAGGGACCATGAAGCCATCATGTCAGCCCAGTGGACATACTGTAGATGGGGCATCTGTTTCACATGCCTGTGAAAATATTGCTGGACTCTTGTACAATAATAATTTTGGATCCATGGCTGAGGGGTCCCTGTATTTCAGGCAAATAGGTAGATCTGTCAGTGGGTTCTGGTATAGAACAAAAGAAATTTTACAGAGAGGCCTGGTCTAGAAGCCAAAAGCCTGGTGTCTAGTCCATGCTCTTCTGTGTCACAAAATTAATGATATGATCTCTCTGAACCTCAGTTAGCCCATCCATAAAAGGGAACTAAAAAGCAGTATCTTCCCTAAAAGGTTGTTGTACAGATAAAATGAGATCATGGATAGGACAGTAATTTGAAATTTAAAAGTGCTTTGCCAAGTACTTTAGTCCCACCTCTGTGTCCAACTTTGTATGATTTTATAAAGGCAAGTTTCTTTCTATGAGTTCCAGTTCCTTCCGATGTAAGGTGATGAGATCAGACTGTATGCTTAAATCCCCTTCTAATTCTGATGACTCTAGTTCTTACAAGAATTTTATATTTATTTTTGTATACCCTATAAGGAAAGGAGAAAGGAAAATTAGGAGTTAATTTTATCCAAGAATGTGGATATAAAATCCTTGACATTAGCATGCCCTATCTAACAACGTAGAAAAATAATATATAAATCATGACACATTAGGGTTTATCCTAGGATTGCAAGAATGGCTTAAAATTAGATAATCAATGTCATTCATATTAATAAATTAAAGACTACTATGGGAACATCATTGATAGAGGTAGAAAATGCATTTGACAAAAATCAACACTGATTCATAATAAAAACTCTTAGCAAACTAGAAATATAAAAACATTTACTTAATACAGGATTTTTTTTTTCAAGTACTGGGGGTTGGACCCAGAGCCTCGAACTTGCATGTTCTGCAAGTACTGGACCACTGAGCTGTACCCCCAGCCCATTTTTTACTTTTTGAGACAGGGTCTTGCTAAATTACTCAGACTGCCTCTGGTCTTGAACTTGCGATCCTCCTGCCTCCGCCTCCCAAGCCGCTGGGATTACAGGTGTATGCCACAGCACCCCGCGGTCAATACAGGATATTTTTCAAAAACCCACAGCAAACATATTCAATGGTGAAATAATAGAAATCTTCTCTTTCTATTCAAGAGAAAATCTCCTATCCTACTCAATAAACTACTAAATGCCTTGTTGTTAGGTGCTGTCGAGTCAGTATCCGACTCATAGTGGCCCTACATACAACAGGGGAAACACTATTGTCAGTGCTTCTCTGCTGTTCATAGGGTTTTCAATGGCAGGTTGATTATTGGGAGTGGGTTTCCGGGTCCGTCTCCCAAGCCTACAGTGTCTGGTGTTGTCAGACAGTCTCCCATCCAAGTACTAACCAGGTCCAACTCTGCTTATCTTCTGAGATCTGACAGGACCAGATGCCACAGGGCTATGGCTGCAGGCACTAAATGCTTAGAGATCATAATAAGACAAGAAAAAGAAAAAAATACAAGACTGGGAAAGGAAATAAAGTGACATTAATTGCAAGTGAATCAATTGTTTACTTAAAAAATTCTTTGCAGCATTATTCATCAAGGCTGTTGGATACAGGATCAATATAAAAAAATCAACAGTGTTCCTATATACCAGCAAAAACTATTATAACAAGTAAATTATAATACATAATTGAACTGCATGCAGTGGCACATGCCAGTAATCCCAGCAATTAAGAGGTAGGGACAGGAGGATTGCAAATTTGAGGCCAGAGGCAGCCTGTATAACTTACTGAGACCCTGTCTCAAGATTTAAGAAAAAGTTTTAAAGGTGCTGGGGGTGCAGCTCAGTTGTAGAGCAGTTGCAAACTGTGTGTGAGGCCCTAGGTTCAGTGCCCTAGCACTGCAAAAATAAATAAATAAATAAATAAATAATTTATAATAGCAACAAAGCTAGAAGATTCCTAGAAATAAATCTCACAAATATGACAAATAATTAGAACTAGAAAAAGAACCCAGAGCTTTGTATATACTAAGCATGCACTGAGCTACAAACCTACACCTTAAGAGAGATTTTTTTAAGCCAGCCTCAGTGGTGCACACCTGCAATCCCAGCAACTCAGGAGGCAGAGGCAGGAGGACTGAAAGTTTGAGACCGGAGGCAGTCTGTGTAATTTAATGAGACCCTGTCTCAAAAAGGAAAAAAGAAATAAATAAATAAAAATTAAAAAAAGGGCTAGGGGTGCACCTCAGTAGTATAACACTTGCAAAGCATGCAAACATGAGGCCATGGGTTCAACCTCCAGTATCAGCAAGAAAAAAAAAAAAGAGAGAGTTTTTTAAATTTTTAAAATATTTAATGTATGTCGCCCATTACCATTCTTCCTCCCTTCATACTCTACTTTTTCCCTTTCTTGAAATTTATTTGTTGCAGAAACCAGATAAGACAAAATTTTTTTTTCCTTTTTGAGACAGGGTCTCACTAAGTTATGTAGACTGCCTCTGGTCTTGAACTTATGATCCTCCAGCCTCTGCCTCCTGAGCTGCTGGGATTACAGGTGTGCACCACCATGCCTGGCTCATAAAACAGACTTTTTAAAATGGAAAAGCTATAAACGAAAATGCTGATAAATTAATTATAACTAAATTTTTTTCAAAAACAATGTACAGAACATGCAGAGATAAGACAAACTGGGAGAAGGTATATGCAGGACATATAATCAATAAAGGATAAGTGTCCATAAAATATAACTCTCATGAAAGAAAAAAATATTCAATAAATGGGAGAAGATATTGTAGGACATTTTAAAAGAAAAAACTGAAATGATCAATAAAAATAGGAAAATAAATGAAATTTCACTGGTAACTAGGGAAATGTACATTAAAATATATTTTACACCCAGCTGATTGGCAGCAATTTAAAAAGTTTTGGTAGGGATACCAAGAAACAGAAACACACAACACCTAGCAAAGTGGAAGACATGATATCCATGACCTGTTACTTTTCATTTCTGAGCTTTAATCTTCAATCAAATCATACACCTATTTTTAGAAATCAGGTATGTGAATGTTCATCATGTTTTTGTCACATGACAAAAGGTTAGCAAAATTTTCAGTATTTTTTTAAGATTTAGTATTTTGTAGAGGTAGAATGGACATATAAGTAGTGATTTACTCCTTCAATGAACTATCATACAGAAGACAAAATGAATTAAATATGTCAACATCTATCGTACCTTCCAACTTAAATTTCTCTATTTCCAGACTATGCCTTGAATTTCTACTTTTATACCAGTGGCTCGTGGTTATTGTCCTTCCCTCACTTTTAACTCAACAATTTTTGATGACATAAATTCTTCTTCTCCCCCCAAATCCCTGAGTTCTTTTAATTCTGACATCACAGATGAGAAAACCAAAACCCCCCAAAACTGAGTCATGATAAGTTCACACGGGAGTTGAGTGGCAGAATTAGAAATAGAACCTGGTCTTCTGACCCCTGATCCTATGAAAGGCCACAGATAATCTCAGAGAATGGCAGATACAGAATGAATCCCACCTCCCAGCCTGGGACACTCTCCCTCAAACATCACAGTACAGCTCTGGTCTCAGCTGCTACAACCCCTTCTAGTCTGTGAAGTGCTTAGATCTGGCTTCACCACCATCTCTCTGGGTGACTCAGAGTAAGTCAAGCCCCCTCTACCAACCACTATTAGGTTTCCCACTATTCAAGACCCATGAGAACCATGTGGAGGTGCTGGGAACTGTGCCTGGCCCATCTTTCAACAAATGTTGAACGGAACTGAATGGACTGCCTGTGCGTCTTCCCCTAACTCAGCTGCTTGTGCTGAGCAGGTCTTGCTCACAAGGAAACTGTCTGATAGGTCTCTTTCTGCAGACTATTGGGATCACTGATTTGCCCTCCTCTTCCAGGCTCTGTGCATTTTCAAGCAGGCCCCTGGAGAATGACGGTAAACTGGGAATTGGGCCACATAGGCAGTGGAGGGTGGGACAGAGGGTGGGAATGTCCAAGGGTGGGAGTCTCTGGGATTCTGCTGCCTCTCCTGACTCCTCCACTGCAGCCTGGATCTCCCACCAACATCTTCTCTGACATGGGAAAGGTGGTGGCCTGGGGCCCCTGTGGACAGGGCCAGGGCTGAGAAAGACTTTGAAGTAGAGCGGCTTCTGTTACCACTACTCGCATTTTTAAATTTCAGAAGTATTTCCTGTGATCCTGCCACACAGTGCTCTTAAGAGGATAAACTACAAAAAGAATAAGATAAGAAGGGAGAGCCAGGTGCCTTAGTACATGCCTGTAATCCCAGGGATTTGGGAGACTGAGGCAAGAGGATCACAATTTCAGGGGCAGAGGCAGCCTGTGTAACTTACTGAGACTCTATCTCAAAATTTAAAAAGAGTAAAACCTGGGCTGAGGGTGCAGCTCAGTGGTAGATTGCTTGCAAAGCATACGTGAGGCCCTGGGTTCAACCCCCAGTACCAAATATAAGTAAATAAATAAAATTTTTAAAAATATAAGAGGGGCTGAGAGTACAATTCAGTGGCAGAGCACTTGCCTATCATGTACGAGGTCTTGGGTTCAACCTTTGGTACTAAGGGAAGAAAGAAGAGAAGAGCAGGAGTGAGAGAAACAAGGTACCCTATGAACTTACCTCTCCTGCCTGTGGACCTTGAGTCCCAGCCAGTTTGGGCTTCAGTCCTGTAGCCTTGAGCTACCTCTGAGGGCTACAGGACACAAGAACTAAACACAGGAGGTCCTGTCCTCCTGAGCGACCTTTTATCTATACAGGATTGTTTTCTCTGCCAAAATAGACCAAAAGAAAGGAAGGCCAGTAAATGCTTTTCTTAGCTTTTAAATGGTTGACCTTTCAGGAAATAAAAATTCTGAATGGACTAGAGGCAATTTCAATTCATTCTACATCTCTGCAGGCTGAGTCAGTCTCATGTGAGGACTCCATTATCCAAGGTATGCTTCTAGAGGTTCAGGGAGAGCCTGGTCCAGAAAGGTCTTCCAACCTTATCTGTTCATGTTTGGAACTCCACCATTAGAGCTTTATGTCTTTGGCACAAGCCAAATGTAGGTTTCCATCTTCTATAAAATTACACAAATGACATAAAATGACAGAAATCACGTGCATAAAATCATATCAGAGGACAGTGAATGCGGTTCAGTGGTATAGCACTTAACCTAGAATGCACCAGGGCCTGGGTTCAATCTGAGCTCCATAAAACAAAGAAACAAACAAACACAGACATGAATAAATAAGAAAATGCAATCATATTAGTCACCTCAGTGTGAATGGAGTAAATTAGTCTTTTCCTGAGATCAAACTCTGTAGCCTCTGAGGTGGAAAGAGGGAAGATGGGCAGAGTGTGGAAGACAAAGGGCATAGAGGGGAGGGGTGCCTGTGCTGCCTCTCCCCCTGGACAGTCAGGGATGGCCTTGAAAGTGTCCGTGAAAGCTACATGAGAAGAAAGGCCAGCAGAAAGAAAGATCATTCTGCCTGACTCTGTTTGTCAGCAAATGCAAATGAATGTATAGTGACAGAAAGCAGAGCAGGGGTTGCCTAGACTAGGTTTGGAGGAGACCAGAGGGTAACATTACCACAGGGCATGAGGGAATTTGGGGGGTGAGTGACATCTCCATTATGATGATGACTGCACAAGTATACAGGTTCTCAGAACACATCCAGTTATACACTTTAAATAGTTGAAGTTTAATTTATAACCCCTTAACCCCAATAGCACATTTTCCTAAAAGAATGAGACCTCTAAAACCTATGGTTCTATGTGTCTCCCCAGTAATCTCACAGGCCTTTGTTATGTACTGGCAGAAACAATTGTTTTCCAAGAGGTCACTTCACCTTTCTGAGATTCAGGTTTTCTCTCTGTAGGCTGATAAGGTGGAATGAGATGATCCCCAGAGAAACAGTCTAGGCTACGAAGGTCAGATATGTTAACTGAGAGGAAACCATTATGAAAGCTTAAATGGTTTCAGATAATTATAAGGTCAGTGTGTTTAATCACCTCTCTGTTACTATAAAAAAAAAAACTGAGATATTTTTTAAAGGAAAAATTTATTTCCACTCAGTTTTCAAGGTTTAAGTCCATGATTGATTCATTCCATTGCTTTGGGGCTGTGGTGGCATAGTATATCATGGCAAGAGCATGTAGGAATGTAAACCCATTTACCTAATGGCCCAGAAGTAAAGAGAGAGAAAAAAAGGACACCAACGATCCACAACCCTCTTTGAGGATACTCTATTCTTCCAATGAACTAAGTATGACCTTCCATTAGGCCCCACCTCCAAGGTTCACAGCCTTCCAATAGCACCGATGTCTCAGGTTAATCCTTGAACTCCTCTCTCTGGGGATACTGCATATCCAAGCTATAGCTGTCATAATTATTAGGTAACTTGTGCATATTGACATACTGGGTAAATATCATGTTTTAAATATGTGTGCTTAATTTCACAGTATTTAGAATTCCATGAAGGGGATTTTTATCAAGAGCAACTTCAGCAGAGAGCTTAGAAATAAAAATATGTGACATCAGACATAAACTACTTAATGAGATGACTGGAAGAAAGATTGAGGAAATTTCCCAGAAAGCAGAGTAAAAAGACAGAGATAGAACTAGGAAGGAATACATGCAAAATTGATCCCAATGTCTGAATAACAGGAGTTTTAGAAACAGAATGGAAATGAGACAATTGAAGAAAATATGCCAGAACCAAAGGACATAAATTTTCAGAAGAAAGGGTGACTGAGTGGCAAGCACAATAGTTATATCACAGTGAAATTTCCTAATGCTGAGGACAAAGAAATCCCACAAGGTCACAAACAGATTTTTCAGATATCAAAATGGCTGTAGCTTCCTCAACAGCAGCACTGGAAGCTGGGGGACAATATGCTGTGCTACTGAAGTTCTCGGTGAGTGTTTCACCAATTCCTTCAAGGCACTTTCTACTTCTTCCTTCAGTACCATTGGTTCTTCATCATATACAACCTCTTGAAATGGCTGATCATCCACCAGTTCTTTTTGGTGTAACTCTGTGTATTCAAAGAGCCGGTGATAGAAAATCAAAAAGGAGAGCTGGGCACGGTGGCACAAGCCTGTAATCACAGTGACTTGGGAGGAAGAGGCAGGAGGATTGCAAGTTCGAGACCAGAGCCAGTCTACATAATTTAGCAAGACCCTGTCTCAAAAAGTAAAAAAATGGGCTGGGGGTGCAGCTTAGTGGTACAGCACTTGCAAAGCATTCAAGTGCAAGGCCCTGGGTTCAACCCCCAGTACTAAAAGTAATAATAATAACAATAATAATAATTAACAAAATAAAAAATCAAAAGGGAAGAACATGCTCTGTTTTTCACAATCTAAAGAACTGAAAAATAATTCAAACCTTAAGTAGCAATAGTGAAGGATTCTCCAGGGAAAATATAAAGTTGTAAAATATCAGATTGTTAATCTGTTTGGCTAGGATCCCTCTAGTATATTTTTACCACTCATTAATATCAGCACCTATAATCCCAGTGACTGGGGAGGCAGAGAGGCAAGAAGATCTCACATTCAAGGCCAGGCACAGTCTGTGTAACTTAGTGAAACCCTGTCTCAAGATAAAAAAATAAAAACAGGCCTGGGGAGCAGCTCTGTGGTAGAGCACTTACAAAGTATGCCCAAGGCCATGGGTTTAGCCTCTTAGTACAATAAATCAATTGATTAATCAATCAGCATAGCTTGTTAGTAACAGTTGGTCTAGTACCCTAGTTGATACTTTAAAAATAAAGTGGAAGACCTTGAAAGATGGGTGAGTTTTGATGGAGAAAGGAAGGAGAAGGCAATGGGCAGTTAGAATCTAAATGGGCAGATGGCTGGGGCTGGTCTGAAAAGGCCAAGGTCAGGCAACACCAGGACTGAGCATGAGAGGGATGGCCCAGGAGCCAGAAGCCACATTCCATGCTCTGTAACGAAAGGACTTGAACCCTCCTAGTCTGTTTCCTCATCTCTAACAGAGAGGTAACAACACTACCTCTGGGTTAATGTCCCCTGAGATCATGATATGAGAGTTTTTAAGAATCATCAATTGCCATCTTCACACATGGGGAAATAATTTCTGAGAGCATGGATAAGGAGGCAGGAGACATACTTGTAACAACCCTTTCCCACTGTTAGGGACTGGACGGCATATGTCGAAAAATGCCCGTGTGGAAGCTCTAACCCCTGATGGGACTTTATTTTGAGACAGAGTTTTTAAAGATGTAATTAGGGTTAAATTAGAGCCTAAGAGTGGGGCCCTAATCTAAGAGGACTGGTGTCCTTCTGAGAAGAAGAAGAGATACCAGGAATGTACATGTGCAAAAAAAAAAAAAAAAGGCCATGCAAGGACACAGTGAAAAAACAGCCATTGAGACAGTGAGGAGAAAGGACTCAGGAGACACCAAACCTGCTGACACCTTGATCTACTTTCAGCTTCCAGAGCTTTAAGAAATAAATTTCTGTTGTTTAAACAGCCCAGTCTACGGTGTTTCATTGTGGTAGTCCTGGAGACTCATACCTGTGCTTTACACCTGTGCTTGTTCCTCTCCCTTGCCTGGAATAGGTCCTCTCTTCATATTGAGAGGTACTGCACAGAGCAGTTCTTGGAGGCACCCTGGCCAGCCAGCAAAGGGGGAGGCAGTGTGGTCATGGTCAGGACCAGGTATTATGACCTTGCCCAGTCCAGAGGCAGTTTATGTTCTTGAACTGCTGGGAGAGAGGAAACCAGCTGTCTGCTTTTGGACACCAAGTTTGTCTTTTTTCACTTGTTGAGCAAGATTCTGAGGGTCAACAGAATGATAAAGTGTTTAAAGAGCTTTTTGTCAAAAGAAGGGATGTAGGCCTGTGATGAAAGCTTAAATTTCAACTTTGTTATCTGCTGGGTAATTTGCATAATGATGCCTTAGAAATAAAGTCCAAAATTAATTGGATGGGCTTCCTTGGGGTTGAAATATGTCAGAAATAAAAAATCCAAATCTGATAACTGCGTTATTCCTTACAAATTAACTTCACAACTTTTTTCAGTCCAAAACCTTCCCCTTTGTTCTCTATTTTATAGCTTGAGACAGGATCTCACTATTTACACCTACCTGGCCTTGGATTCACAATCGTCCTGCCTCAGCCTCCCAAGTGGTGGGAGGTGTGTGCCACCATGCCTGGCTCAACAATTTTTCTTAATTACCTCTTTCATGCCAGCACCTATTATAAATTATAGAGATAAAATGAAAATAGATATAGTTCCTATCCTTGTACAGGTCACAGTTGAGTGAGAGAATACAGAAGGAGGCTGAGGCTAATTCTTGGAGTCTGCTCTGGCCTGGCAAAAGACCACAGAGTTTCACCACAACACCAGTATGCTCGGGGACCCTCAGGGGAGGGCAAGAGCTGGTCGGTGGCACCAAGAAGGACCTCAGAAGCCTTCTTATATAAAACAAACAGGAACTTTATTAAGCTGCTCCTTTGCAGTACAGCCTAATGCTTTCTAGCCCACAGCACAGGTTACTGCTGCTACGATGGAATAACAGCTCTGCATCAGAGTAACAAACAGCTCTGATATCCTTGTTGGCTGCTGTTGCCTCTTGCCAGTTGTCTTCTCCTCTCACGACCTCCCCAGCACAGGGGGATTGAGAGCTCTTTTTGGCTTGCTCGACGTCTTTTTTCTTGACCTCGGAGTCTTGCCTCTAGGCAGCTTGATTGAAGGTCTGGACGATTGAAGTAGTGAAGTCAAGTGTAGGATGTAACAACCGGAGTCAAGGTGGTCGGGAATAAAGAAAAGAAAGGATGCTTGGGGTAGTTGGTGGTCTGCTTACATACACCCTAGGTGGGGGTGTGGACCAAAGTGCAACCAATTGGAGAGTGGCTTGTACCAGGAGGAGCAGCTCTCTGTGTGAGGGCTTGAAAAAGTGCACTTATGATTGGGGGGTTAGATGCAGGCTGGACCAATCACTGAGCTCTCCTTAATAACCAATTGGATAGCTCTGGGAGGCCAATCTGGCTGAAGAAGGCCACACCAGAGCTGGGCTGTTTGGTTAAGGGTGAAGGGTAGCCAGATGTGGCAGAAACAGGACAGAATCTGGGGAGGGCTCAGACCTCAGCCCAGACTGAGTGGGCCTTGGCCCTGGCGCCCTCCTAGCCCACCTTGAGGGTGTCCAGATATTTCTCTACAGCTAACAATAAAACTCAGTTGCTTGGCATTGAAAACTCAGTTCAGTCTGGGGCCAGCCAACCTCTTCATTTACCTTCAACCTTCCTACTTGGATGCCTTGCTACAACAAAGTCACTCCCAGTCAAATCTTTCTAAATCTGATCCCTACCTGAAATGCTTTCTATTCCATATATAAGTCCATTCCACTCAGCAAGGTGTGGTAGTCAGTCTCTAGGATAGCCCTGAATAATTTCTGCCCCTTGGTATTCAAATCCTTGTATGTGGATTGAACCTAGTCACTTGTTTCTGATGAAAAGCATATAGATGCTCCATCGACTTGCAATGACATTATGTTCCAATAAATTCCTTGTAAGTGAAATGGACTTAAAACACCTAACCTACTGAACATCATAGCTTAGCCTAGCCCATTTTAAACATGTTCAGAACACTTACATTAGCCTACAGTGGGTAAAATAATCTAACATGAAGCCTATTTTATAATAAAATACTGAATATCTCCTGCAGTTTATTGAGTACCGTACTGAAGAAGAAAATATAATAATTGGGAACACTTTTGCACCATTATAAAGCAGAAAAATAAAAAATATATAAGTTAAGGAGTATCTGTATAGCAAAAGTAATAGGCTATCATGTCTAAGATTAGGTTACAAAAGAAGTGTGGCTTGTCTTGTCAGTCTTATTCTTTGTGAAATCTCTCACCATGGGGAAAGCTGGCACAGTCTCAGAGTGCTGCTGTAGAGAGGTCTGTATCAGGAGGAACCAAGGCCCCCCAAGGACTTCACTGAGCTTGAAACTGGACTCTCCTCAAACCCCAAAGGAGTCAGTAGCCTAAGAGCTTGACAGCAATCTCATGAAACACTTTGAGCTAGAGGCACTCAGCTAAGTTACAGCTGGATCCTTGACCCACAGAAACTGTTGCATAATACATGTTTGTTGTCTCAAGTCACTAAATAGTAATTTTTATGTAACAATATACAACTCATGCCCAAATGAGGTAATATGTTACATAGAAATAAATAACAAAAATTAACAAAATTTGTCTCAAATTTCTCCTATGTATTTTTTTTTACTTCCCCTTGCCCACAATGATCTCTTCCTCATTTGCACTTGATCCAGACTTGTTCTTCTCATTGGTCATTTTTTACACTGTCAACATTAATTACCCCTGTATTTTCTCTGTTTCTTGTTCTTTCCAATAACTGGAGGTCAGCAGCTCCTTAGATTCCCTGTGTGCCTATTCTAGGGAGATGTAGAAAGAGGTAGGCTTTGAGAGGCTGGAACTGTGCCAGAAAGTGGATTTGCATTCATGGTTGATGGCTGAGGAATGACTTAAAAGCAGGAAATTGAGGTGGATGCTGGAGGAAGAACTACACTTTGGGAAGAGCTGGATTTTGGTCTGCATCAAAATGAGGCTGCCACAGCCAATATTAACAGCCAGTCTTCCTTACAAATTCTTTCTGGCAATTTCTTCCTCATTGTGTGAAGGGCTTAGCCTTGTGTTGGCAGTTGTGACAGGCAGCAGAGAGGGCAGCCCTGGGACACTGGGGTCACTTCAGAGGAAAGGAAGCCAATTGTTCTCACGTTTATTCTTTTCAGGGCCTCTGTAGCTGAAGCCTGTTTCCTACACGTAGCACCATTTATTTAAAACACACACTACATATACACAACAGACTACATGCAAAAGATAAAGGAGGAAAAAAGGCTGCTGAAACAAGAGTCACTAAAAGTTTAGGCTAAAAATAGACAAGGAACTCTGAGGGCAGCTTGGTTATGTGACTTCCTACAGGGGCTTGGCCAGAAGCCCAATGCGGCTTTGTTTTTTCTATGCTTTTTCAAAGAAAGAGCACTAGCCTGGGAGGACACTGAAATCTCCTGGCTTGGCTCTGCCAATGCCTCTTCCTGTGACCCCTTCTCTCTGGGCTTCACTTTCCCATTTGTAAAATGAAAGGTTTGGATTGGGCTCTAAGCTTTTCCCTCTCCAACCCTGAGAGGACACAGAGGAACACAGAATGAATGTTGGCTAGCCAGGGAAGAGAAGCTGCCTTCTGGCCCCAGCTCTGCCACTGTTGTTGTTAAGTGCTGTCAAGTCCTATCCAACTCATAGCGGTCCACATAGGGTTTTCAATGGCTGGTTGTTTTGAGATTGCCATGTCCTTCTCCCATTTTTCCAGTGCTGGGAATCAAACCTAGGACCTCAGAGACTGCAGAGCTGTGCTCTAACAACTGAGTTAAATCCCAGCCCCCTCTGCCACTAGGAAGCCAGATATCTTTGGACTTCTGCTTCCTTATCTATAAAATGAAGTGTTCTATTCATTTATCTAGTCCATTAACAAATATTTCCCAAACACCTACCACCATGCTCAGTGCTTAAAGGTACAGTGGTGAGTCAACCCAGATGTGGTCCATGTTCTCCTGGGATTTCCAGTTTATTGGGGATACAAGGCAAAAAGAAAAGATGAAGCATAATTAAACAATCACATAAATAAGTGAAAGTATAATTATTGCTAAGATAAGTAAGATGAGGGAAGGATCACATTTGTGTTTTAGTGAGTGAGGAACAGCCACGATCTTCATCAATTCCAGTGTTCTGTGATCCAATAGCAGTTGTGCTGGGAGGTGCAGAGAAACCCTTTGAAGAGCTCACATCTGAAATAATAGGGTTTTTCCATCTTTCTTATCCCCCCCCCCCCCCGCAAGAATGGTACAGTTCTACCCAATAAACCACCCACCATCTATTGGGGACCTACTGCAGGGAAATCACCCATGTAATTCTTATTTTCGTGAAAGTTACTCTAGTTGGCAGAAGGGATTCACAAATTGTCAGAACTATAAAATATTTCACACCATTCTCTGTCTGCTAATTAGGTGTTCCAAAAAATAATGTTTATGAGTTAAGAATTAAATGGGTAGCTGGGTGTTGTAGTTCATGCCTGTAATCTTAGTATTTGAGAGGTGTTTTTTTTTTGTGTGTGTGTGTGATACTGAGGGTTGAACCCAGGGCCTAAATTATGCAGACTGCCTCTGGTCTTGAACTTGCGATCCTCCTGCCTCTACCTCCTGAGCCACTGGGATTACAGGCATGCGCCCGGCTAGTATTTGAGAGTTTGATGCAGGAGCATTTTGAGTTCAAGGCCAGTCTGGGGTACATAGTGAGTTGCAGCCTGAGATGCAAATTAAGACCCTATCTCAAAAAAACAAACAAAAACCAGATTAATTAGGGATTTAGATAGAGTAGACTAATCAGATAAATTTTCTCAGAAGTAGAAATTGAGATAGGCCCTGAATAGTTGCTGCATAGTTTTAGGTGACCAGAAACAAGGATACCAGGGTGCAATGGCCCCCTTCCCTACTACTAGACAGTACAGGCACATAGGAAATACCACAGATATCCAGGATGGGAGACTCTGGGCTGGGATTTAGCTCAGTTGGTAGAGTGCTGTGCTGCAGTCTCTGAGGTCCCGAGTTCAATTCCCAGCACCACAAAAATGGGGGAAGGACCTGGCAATCCACTCCTAAGGCAATCCCGAAACAGTCAGCCATTGAAAACCCTATGAGGGTTGCTATGAGTCCGATATAGACTCGACGGCACACAACAACAACAACAAGTCCCCTTTGGTGCAGTAGAGATTCAAACCCCACTTTTTGTCAAGAAGCAAAATGTCTTTTGTGTGACCTATGCTGAATATTGTCCCTTGGATTGGGAGGTGTGTAATTCTTAGGCTTTGTGATGTAGAATGGCCACCTCACTTCTGTGAGTCTGTTATCTCACTTGCAATATAAAGATGTTAGATGATACCCAAAGTCCTGGAAGCACCCATATTGTTGTTGTTGTTAGGTGTCATTGAGTTGATGTCCAGCTCATAGTGACCCTACATACAATAAGTGAAACAGTATTGTTGGTGTTTCTCTACTATTCATAGGGTTTTCAACGTTTTTTGGCAGTGGGTTGCTGGGTCCTTCTCTCAAGTCTATAGCACCTGGTGTTCCCAGGCAGTCTCCCACCCAAGTACTAACCAGGCCCAACACAGTTTAGCTTCCAAAATCTGATAGGATCAGAACCACGTGGTACAGCTGCAAGCAGGAAGTACCCGTAAGGACAGCTAAAACATGATTGTCTATAAAAATCTTTAATATTTTATAATAAAGCTGGTGGTTACTAGTATGGAATGTGAACTGTGAGGGTTTTTTAAATTTATTTTTGGTGGTACTTGGGGGTTGAACCCAAGCACTTGCAAATATTTTGCAAGTGCTCTACCAGTGGGCAGCAGCTCCAGCCCTTATTTAATTTTTTATTTTGAGTCAAATTGTGGCTAAGTTACACAGGTTGCCTCTGGTCTTGAATTTGTGATCCTTCCTTCAACTTCCCAAGTTACTGGGATTACAGGTGTGCACCACTACAATGGACTTGAACTATGAGATTTTAGGCAAGTTACCAAGTTTTCTAACATTAATATACTTTCTTTTAAAAATATTTATTAAAATAAAAAACTATACATGTACACAATATTCAAAAGACTCCACTATAATGTTTACAGTTTCACTTAGGGGTGATGAAAAAGTTTTAGAAATTGTGGCCATGTTTGCACAATATTGTGAATGCAATTAACTCAACTGTACACTTCACGATGGTCAAAATGGAAGCCGGGCGCCGTGGCACATGCCTGTAGTCCCAATGACTCCGGAGGCGGGGGCAGAAGGATAACAAGTTCGAGATCAGAGGCAGTCTGCTTAATTTACTGAGATCTGTCTCAGAAAAGTAAAAAAAAAAAAAGACAAAAAAAAAAAAATGGGCTGAGGGTGCAGCTCAGTGGCTCTTGCAAAGCATGAAAGCATGAGGTCCTGTATTCAACCTCCAGTACTGGGAAAAAAAAAAAAAAAAAAAAAAAGGTCAAAATGGGAAATTTTGTTATGGATGTATTTACCATAATCTTCAAAAGTTAACATAATATACCCAAAACTATTCAACTATACACTTTAAATGGGTCAATTTACAGTTTGTGAATTAAATCTTAATAAGAATATATTATCCACCCAAACCTAGAACTTTTAGTTCCCTCCTCAGAGGCGACTATTTGTTATTCTTCTAGAAATAGTCTAGACATAAACAAGTATCGCTTGAAATGTACTTTTTTTTTTTCCTTTTTGTACAGGGACTCATTGTATAGCCTACCTGGCCTGAAACCAGGGAGTCCTTGAACTTTTGTCAATTCTCCTACCTCAGCTTCCCAAGTGCTGGGATTTGTTTTTTCTTTTAGAAAACTGGAAGAAAGTGACATATTTTTCTTTGTTCTGCTTTTTTTTTTTTTTTACTTAATAATATATATCTTATACTGTTGTGTGTAAATGCAGGCAGATTTACTTCACTGTTTTCCACCTCTAATAGATTCCATGTAGAAACCTATCAATTTACTTAACGATTCCTGCTTATTCATGAATATATTGATCCTTTCTAGTCTTTTTCTAGAAAATAGTATTATAGCAAACATCCTTACACTTTTGATTTTAGACACAAGTATGACTACATCATGTATAGGATGGTGTTTCAAGGTCAAAAGGTTGTTGTGGTTGTTAGGTGCCGTCTAGTCAGTATCTGACTCATAGCGACCCTCATAGGGTTTTCAATGGCTTGACTGTTTTCGGGATTGCCTTGGAATGGATTGCCAGGTCCTGCTCCCATTTTTGGGGTGCTGGGAATTGAACTCGGGACCTCAGAGACTGCAGCGCAGTGCTCTACCCACTGAGCTAAATCCCAGCCTGGTCAAAAGGTTAGACCACGTTAAATGTTACCATTGCTAAATTGACTTCCCTGGAGTCAATAACACTCTATACTCCTATCAAGAATTCTTTCATTTGTCTTTTCATTCAACCAATATTTGATTGCCGACCATGTGCCAGGCATAATTCTAAGCCCTGGTGACACAACAAGTCAACAAAAACAATAATAAGAAACAGAGAAAATCCATTTCTTTATGGAGTTTATAGTCTTGTAGTGAGTACAGGCAAATAAAAAAGTAAAATATGTACCATTTCAGGTGGTACTAAATGCTATGGCTAAATAAAGCAAAGAAAGGAGTGTTATCCAGGGATAGGGGTGTATACCTTATTTCTTTCTTTCCTGAAATGTGGTCTTTGTGTGCTGCCCAGGCTGGTCTCAAACTCCTGGGCTCAAGTGATCCCCCTATTTTAGCTTGCCAAGTAGCTGGGACTATAGGTGTGGACTACCGTATCTGGACAGGGCTGGCAATTTAAATAGGATGGTAGTTGTTTTTGTCAAGTCTGGTGTGACTCATAGTGACCCTATGTACAATGGATGATATATTCTCTGACACTGTGCCATGCCCAGTACTATTGTCAGTGCTTCTCGGCTATTAATAGGGTTTTCAGTGGTGAATTGTCTTGGGAGTGGACTGCCAGGTCCTTCTCCCAGGCCTACAGCAGCACGTGGTATTCCCAGGTGGTCTCCTATCCAAGTACTAACCAGGCCAATTCTGCTTAGCTTCTGAGATTAGGCAAGATCAGATGGCAATGTGCTATGGCTGCAGACAAATAGGGTGATTAGGGTGTGGAAATTCTAAGCCTCAGTTTTCTTATCTGTAAAGCAAGACAATTATGTACATATGTCACTGGACTGTTGAAAGAATTCAGTGAGACAATGTCTGACACAAAGTGAACATTTCATAAATGGCAGCTATTCTTATTATAATAGCCTTGTTGTTCTTGATAGGTGCTATCAAGTTGTGCCTGACTCAGCAATCCACATAGGGTTTTCAACAGCTGATTGTTTCGGGATTGCCTTGGGAGTGGATTGCCACGTCCTTCTCCCATATAACAGCCTTAGAGCTGAGGAAACTGTGGTCCAAGGAGGAACAATCTGGTCCCAAGGAAACAAGAGTCCCAGAGAAAAATAGTGGCTGCACAGCAACCAGAACCCAGGCCTCCTGACACTCCACGCCATGCACTTCAAACATACCAAGGAACCAAAAGCACTAAGAAGTCATCCTCCAGGGGCTGCTCACAGACAGCGTGCTCTGAGAATGTGATTTTCAACGTGCACAAGGAGGGAGGGAAGATGTGGGAAGTACACAAGGTCGTTCTGCAAGGAGAAGCAGGCCACTTCAGGAGGGCCTGAGGCTGAGCCTGCTGGGGTTTACTCACAGACATTCACTTCCAGATGGTGCCTCTCAGCCAAAGGCAACAAGCTGTCTGGAGGCTGCTGGCCCATCTGCGCTGATGAGACTCTCCCAAAGCTTGGACTCCCATTGGTTTCATTCCAAAGAATCTCCTGGAGGAAAGATAAGCAGCACTTACGTCCCAGCTGTAGAAATAATAAGATCTGGAGGGACACTTGTCGCTGTGTGGCTGGGTGAGACTTTCAAGTAGGCAAGTGAGTGGTGGTGGTGGTGGTGATCGCTCAACTGTCTGTCTCTTTCTCACCCTTGTGTCACTTCCTCTTCCTATACTCAGTGAGCTGCCTACTACTTCTCTGGGTCTTCTGCCTACCCAGGGTCCTCCCCTTGCCTGGGTTCTGACCTTCCTTCAATAAGAGTCTTACATCCTTCACTCCTCATCTTGTTTTTGGATGACTAAAAAAGAAGATACCTATTGGTTTGACAGAGTCAGTACAGAATAGGATTTTCAGGAAATCATTCTGGGGCTTGACTTCTGCTAATAAACACCTGTATGAACTGGGGGAAGCCAGTGATTCTTTTGGGCCTCAGCTACTTTATCTAAAAAAAAAAAGTGCTTTCCATGGCATTTTAAGTACCACAGACTAGATTTTTCTGCAAAGGATAGATCAAATCTAACAACAAAAAAGTATACAGAGACGTGATGGAGGTGCCAGGACGACTAAAATGCTATCAAGAGGTGTGTTATGCACCTCAACAGTCAAGTGATACACAACAAATGTACTAAGAGCCCAGATTGGGGAAAGGACCATCTCTTTAATAAATAGTACTGGGAAAATTAGATATCCACACATAGATGAGTGAAACTAGACCCCTATCTCTTACCATATACAAAACCAAATCAGAGTGGATTAATGACTGAAATGTAACACCTGAAACTAGGAAACTCCTAGAAGAAAACGTAGGAGAAAGATTCAGGACATCAGAGTGGGCATGGATTTTTGTGGTAAGACCCCCAAAGCACAGGAAACAAAAGCAAAAAATAGAGAAATGAGATTACATAAAACTAAAAGTTTTTCCCAGCATAGGAAACAACAGAATAGAGAGAGAATCTATAGGATGGGAAAAATATTTGCAAATTATATATCTGACAAAGAGTTAATATCCAGAATATGTAAGGAGGTGAGTTATAGCAAGAACAGAACAAATACCCTCAAAAAAAAAAAAAAAAAAAGAACCCTCAAAAGAAATTATTCAGTTTTAAAATTAGTAGTAAGTTGGGAATGTGGCTTCTGCCTGCCATCTCAGAACTGGGGATGCTGAGGCAAGAGGATTTTGAGTTTGAGACAGCCTGTGTCTCTAAGTGAGTTCAAAGCAGCCTAGGCTACGTCGTGTACATGCCTATAATCCACCAATTTGGGAGGTTGAGGCAGTAGGATCACGAGTTTGAAGCCAAAGGTAGTCTGTGCAACTTAGCAAGACTCTGTCTCAAAATAAATTAAAAAAAAAATGTGGTTGAGGGTACGCTCAGTGGTGGAGCTCCCTAGGTTCTATTCCCCAGTATCACAAAAACAAAAACAAAAACAAAAAACACAGGCAATAAATCTAAACACACATTTCTTTAAAGAAGACATACAAACGGCCAAAAGATATATGAAAAAAATGTTCTACGGTGCTAATTATCAAAGAAATGCAAATCAAAGCCAGAATGAGGCATCACCTCGCTCCACTCAGAATGGCCATTATAAAAAAGACAAAAGATTACAAATGCTGGTGAGGATGTGGAGAAAAAGGCACCCTTACATACTGTGGATAGGCACCCTAGGCCTGAAAGCTGTAACACTTGTTGCTGTCAACAGCTCAGGATCCCAAAACTCTAGACCAAAGAGGTTAACACGTGCCTCTGTAAGGCTGAGGCCTGCAGCACCGGAGGCCTGCATGGGAGCTGTAACACTAGAAGGCACCACCTGCTTCTGCTTGTTGCTGTCTGCTACCTCACTCAGTGCTGCCAGAAGCCAAAGATGATGAAAGATGCCAAGTACTAGGGCTGCCGGTGGTTAAAACTCATAGCTATAAGCCTCCAACCTGAGTGCCATTAACCTCTGGCTTCTAAAGCCTAGAGCAATAGGCCCCTCACTTTCAGGGTTTGGAGCTCTAAGCCTCCATGTCTGACAGGCTGGCCCCTAGACCATGGGCACTTTTTTTACAGAGTTTCAAGCATTGGGAGACCTTCTCACCTACCCATAATTCCTATCTGGGTATAGAAAAAGAACTCCAATTAGCTGATTGCTAACATTTATAGTCAAACAAATATTGACTCATCTGAGCAAGTCAGTTAACCATAGTGAGCCTCCTATCAGGTGGATTGAACACTGGTAGTTATGAAAACTGAGTGTAAAATGTGTAAAGGGGTAACTCCATTACCACACAATAGATACTTTCTCCCTCTTCTGTTTTTTTCCCCTCTGTCACAATAATGTTCAAAAGAGCTTCATTTTGTTTGTTTTTCCTTTCAGTACTGGAGTTTGAATCCAGGGCATCTCACATGCTAGGCAGTGCTCCACCACTGAGGCTCACCCCCAGTCCTCATTTTTGTTTTTTAATTTGAGAAAGAGTCTCACTAAATTGCTCAGGCTGGCCTCTGTCCTCGAACTCATGATCCTCCTGCATCAGCCTACTGGGTTTACAGGCAAGAGCCAGAGCCCTCAGTGAAGAGCTTCATTTTTTAAAAACTCAATCTCATCTTTAAACAATGATCTGTTTTTTCTCCTTCCTGTCATTCCAAAGTTATTGAAAGTCTACCCTCACTGTCGACCCTTCCTTGAACCTGATTCAATTAATTTCGACCACTATTTACTATGCTCCTACTGTTGTTGTTGTTGTTAGGTACCATCGAGTCAGTATCCGACTCATAGCGACCCTCATAGGGTTTTCAATGGCTGACTGTTTCGGGATTGCCTTGGGAGTGGATTACCAGGCCCTTCTCCCATTTTTGTGGTGCTGGGAATTGAACTTGGGTCCTCAGAGACTGCAGTGCAGCGCTCTACCAACTGAGCTAAATCCCAGCCCATGCTCCTACTAGGAACCATGTTATCCCATTTCAATAATCTCCCAAATGCTGAATTCAATACATAAGAGCAAATTGGTCTCACCTCAGCATTAACTACAGCCTGGCACTCTGACCTTGGGTGCTAACTTATTCCTTCTCTTCTGACTTCTTTGAACATTTCTGTCTCAGGCACTTTCTACCTCTTGTCTTTCTATATCCTACCTCTGGGTAATCTCACAAGAGCTTCTACTCCTCTGGCTTCAACAACCACTACTTGCCAAAATTTCCAACTTTTACTTTCTCTCTCTAGTCCAAATTCCAATCCTTAGGCCCAGACCAGAAATCCCAGCTATTCACAACTGTCTTTCTTTGGAGGTCCTGTTGGCAATTTAATCTTCCAATTTGCTTTTTTTTTTCTTCTAATGGCTTCTGCTTCTGCAATGGCCTCATCATTAAGCCAGTACCAAGCAAGAAACCTGAGTCATCTGGCAGGTTTCTGTCTTCTATACTCCATATTCTGTGCTTACAATCCCTTTGATTCTTATTTCCACAGTGGCTTGTGCATCTACTGCCTCTGTTTTTAGGGCTATAGTTTAGATCTTCATCACATCTCACCTCAGTTATTGGTGTAAACATGGAGCTCTTCCAGTTACTCACCATGCTCATTCTATGCTCAGAACCCAGATTTATCTAGTTAAACTCAGCACATTAATCATCTGCTATAAAATCTTCCATAGCACTGACTACACAGAAGTGTGACTATTAGTATCTATAGCTTCCCATTAGAATGAAGGTATTGCAAAATTAAGTGAACTTGTCTTATTAGTTATTGTATCTCACTGCCTACTACATTAAATTTGCATTAAGAAATGATTATTAAATGAAAAAGCCAAGAACAATATCATGTATAGGAGGAGAATAAGAAAGAAATACAATGTGAAAGAAATACAGGATGGTCTCAGTCCTCTGGGAGCTTACACTCTTGTTGGAGGGAAGATAAACATAAGACATTGGTATGTATTAAACTGAGAAACAGATTCTAAATGCTAGAGGATTCCAGAAAAGGCAGGGGTGAGTAGAAGATGGAACTTCGGGTGAAGACAGCCCAAAGAAGAAAATATTTAATCAGGATCTAAAAGCATGAAGGGAATTTGGGAGAGTGGAGTATTAAAAGCATGATGCTTCAGAATGAAAATGGCATAATAAGAAGTACAGAGTATTTGTACTGGCCTACAAGAATGGGAACCTGGCCTAATGGGAATGGGAGATTATGTTGGGGAACACTGGGGCTAACCTGAAGGAGTCAGGAGAAAAAGAAGTTTGTCTAAAACAAGAAAGCAGTAACTTTTTAAAAGTGTTATAATAATGCAAAAGCTAACAGATACAAAACATAATACAAAGCCTATAATATACAAAACAATGATAATACAAAAACTACCCTGAGATACATACAAAAATTTGGGGTTGGGTCCTCCTTCTACCCTTCTGAGCCATGTAACCATAGACAAGTCACAACTTCTCTGGCTCTTGATTTTTTCATCTAAAAATGAGGATAGTAATACTTACCTCCACTTTCTTTGCTTTCCAATAGGATAAGTTGAAATATCTTTGAAAATCTATATAGGATATGGACAAACAGTTCATGCTGCTAA
Source organism: Pedetes capensis (assembly GCA_007922755.1). NCBI lineage: Eukaryota > Metazoa > Chordata > Mammalia > Rodentia > Pedetidae > Pedetes > Pedetes capensis. Next base: position 22,865 of record VMDO01016334.1, on the reverse strand, counting down.
ATGAGAGACAAATTCATGTTACAATTTTGGCTGGTCTGGTTTTGCTAGGATGCAAAGTCCATTTTCAGTAAGTGTGAATTCTCTATTACAAAACCCCTCCCTGTAAGACATACAAATGTCCATAAGAACAATAACAACAACAATAAAATAAACCTTATTAAAGAAAGAACTGTGATTCTGAGTTATGGAATACCATATAGGGACAATTTAACCCAGAAATATGGTCTTAGAAAATTGCTTAGAAATTAGATCACCTCGGATCTTTCTCACCATGACAAACAATACCAAATATAAAAAAAAAACTCCAAAATCCTGCCCCTTACCTTATAGTATTATCAGGAAACACAATGGGACAAGAGGACGCAAAGCCTTTGTGTAGTGTAAAGTGCTAAATCGGTACATAAGCAGCTTCTCTGGTTCAGAGAAGAGAACGGGTGGGATTTCCATGTCATGGCTCTTGCAAGGATTGCTCACTGATAATCACCATGAAATTTTAGTCCTTCAAATGTTAATGAGCAAAGCCCAAAGTACCTTAAACACCTTCCCTAAGGATTAAAAGGATTTAAAAGAACACAATTAAAAGAATCGCCTAAAATCAGATACTAATACCTTTTTTTTAAAACAAATGAACTTCTTCCACAGAACCAGCTTCTACAATAAATTCTTTTGTCACAAATAAGCACATAAGTAGAATTTATTTGACCAGATTATTAGGATCATGTTGTTTGTTGTTGTTAGGTGCTGTGCAGTCGGTGTCCGACTCATAGCGACAATATGTACAACAGACAAACCAGTATTATTAGTGCTTCTCTGCTATTCATAGGGTTTTCAATGGCTGATTGTTTTGGGGGAGTGGGTTGCCAGGTCCTTCTTCCAAGCCTACAGCACCTGGTGTTCCCAGGCAGTCTCCCATCTAAGAATTAGCCAGGCCTGACCCTGCTTAGCAAGAAAAAGAGAAATGAGAGAAAGGAAAGCAAATATCACACATTTTGCCTGTTAGGCCAAATCTGGATGTGTTTACAGAGAGATAGACATACAAACAAGACATGCAAATAGAAAGGAGACCACTGATGTGGAAGGAAGGGATTGAGGGGAATGAGATCATGCAAGGGTAATGGCGTTGGTGAACATGAGCAATGTACAGTATACATGTATGGAAGTGTCAATGAAACCTATTAAGTTGTACACTTAAAAATTACTAATAAAATTAGATTACTGGAGGTGGGGCAGAATGGCCTGGAAATGGTCAGGTGAAGGATGAGAGGCCTAGAGGCAAACAGAAGGTCTGGGAGTGGAAAGGTGACAGAGGTCCAGAGGTCTCAAGGAGGTCAGTGGACTGTGGATGGAGGTGTGACAGATGCGGTGAGGATCATGTCTGACTTCTGACTTGCACCCAGAGATGACTGCTGGGCTCATCTGATAAGGACCAGCCTTGGAGAAGGATCAGAGTTCAGCTTTGGGTGAATTGCATTCAGGTGCTGTTGAGTTCCCAGAGCTACCACAGTTACCACGAACGGGCCAGCTTGAAACACCAGAAGTATAAGACCAAGGTGTCTTCAGGACTGCACTCCTTCCAAATGCTTTAGGGGAGAATCTTTCCTTGGTTTTTCTAGCCTCTCATGGCTTCTGGCATTCCTCAGGCTTCATCTTCATGTGGCTTTCTCCTGTTGTTCCAGGATCTCTCCTCTAGGTGTCTCTTGTAAGAGTACTTGCTATTGGATTTAGGGTTTATCTGGATAATCCAGGATGGCCTTAGTTTGAGAGTATTATATTAATTATATCTATGAAGACCTTTGCTCCAAATAAGGTCACATTTAGGTTCTAGATATTAAGATGGGGCCTATTCAGCACTGTACAGATGCTCTTGGGGTCCAGGTTGAGATGTTCAGCGGCTGTTGCTGTGTAGAGGTGGGTGTGGGGGGAGCCCCAGAGCTTGGGAACTGTGCTGGAGATGGTCATTGAAGGTAGTGGAGAAGCAAGTGCATTGAGGGAGAGGTCAAGAGGCAATGCTGGAGAGCCTGCATATTAAAGGGGTCAGAGGAAGCCTCTTAGGCTACAGCCTCTGACAGGGCTTCCCTGCTCTGCAGACAGCTGTATTGGCTCCATCTGAGAATGGCGGAAACAGAGGAAACTGGCTGCTTCCATGCACAGGGCTGGTCTCAGCCTCTCAGACAGCCTCTTCATTACAAAGCTTCCCTTAATTCAACACCTCCCTACCCCCAGTCTGGAAGGGGTCCCTCTTTTCTCTGAATTTTGTTAGTACTATCTGTTTCTTTTGTAAGAAACTCATTCTTATTTTCTCTGGGGTATATTTATTTGTGGGGCAGGTCTTATTCCTTCGGTAGAATCTGAGCTTCTTAAAGAAAAGATCTACGTCTAATTTAGTAGTGTTTAGTGAATATTATAAGATATTTGTTGGGATTGGTGGCATGTGTTTGTAATCTCAGCCCTTGGGAGGCTGAGGCAAGAGGATTGACAATAGTTTGAGGGCTGGTCTATATAGTGAGTTCTAGGCCAGCCTGGTCTACACAGCGAGACCCTGTCTCAAAAAAAAAAAAAAAAAGGACCAAAAAAGAGATACTTATTAGCATAAGGAAACCCATAAACAAAAATAAATAAAGGAGGGCAGAGGAAGGAAAGACTCTGGAGGGGAGGATATTTAGATTGGAGGACTCCAAGGTGGGACAGGAAAGAAGCCTCAGATGGTACAGAAATGTCTGTTAGGTGAGTCAAGTTGTGACTTAAAAGTGACAGAAAGGCAGGAGCAGTTTGAAAGATGAGGTGTGGGAGGCAGGGAATAGGGGACTGTGGCTTGTGGAGGTTGAGGGCTGAGCTGAGGGGAGATGTGCAGAAGCTTTCTACAGAGGGGAGCACAAGTGAGGTAGCAAGAGGGACAGTGTTTTTAATGGGAGAGAATCCTACAGCTTTAATAGTGAATGCAGTATGCCTGTACATACTAACAGAGATGTCCAAGTGAGCGACAGTCATGTGTCACTTAAAATATGAATATGTTCATCTCTAGGTGATTTTGTGGTTGTGCCAACATCACAGAGTGTACTGACACAAATCTACATGGCATAGGTCAATCACTTGACAAGGCCTGGGTTGGAGGGATTTTGTTGTTGTTGTTATGTTGTTTGTTTGCTGTTCTGGGGATAGAATCCAGGGCTTTGCACATGCTAGGCAAGTACTCTCCCACCAAGCTACTCCCCAGCCCTTCTATAAAGCCTCTTGATGCAATTGGGAGATGTAGTAAATCTCAATGATGTATGACCCTGCTGATGACATAAGGCAGTATACTATTTTACATTAATTTTTTTAATGTAGAAAAGCAATTTATTCCATTATAAGCACCTACACAGTAAGTCATGAAGAGTAATAAGCTTGCTGGTGAAATATGTCACCCAAAATGGAGATGGTACCAAACTAGTGATCGAGTACTGACTCCTAAAAAAAAAAAAGCAACTCTTCTTGATGATTAATTTAATTTTAAGAACAAATACAAGTTATCAATTTACTCTTCTCCACCTGACAGTCCACCTGTGGTACAACTGCCAGGTAAAAACATACATCTTTACAACATGGTGGTCCCAAATTTAAAAAAAAATTTTTTTCACAGAAAGGAAATGAATATGAAAACAGCTCAAGAAATACACTAATGAGAAAAAATATATGAGGATGGAGGAACATGTAGTTTTGACTTAACTGAAGAAAGCAAGAGGAGACTGGTCTACATAGGAAAACGTACATCCTGGAAAGTCATGTGTGCAGACTGTAGGGTAACAATCTATATGACTTGAATCTCCTCAAATTCCTGAATAAAGATAACATATTGCAGTATTTATACTTCATGGCTCAGACACCTACCTCAGTTGGCTCATTCCTCATTCACTCTAGCCTGTAAGTTACTTCTTGTTGTTTTTGTTAGGTGCCATTCAGTCGGGTCCAACTCATAGCAACCCTACGTACAACAGAATGAAACCCTCCCTGACACTGTGCCATGCCCAACACTATTGTCAGTGCTTCTTTGCCATTCATAGGGTTTTCAATGGTGAATTGTTTTGGGAGTGAGCTGCCAGGTCCTTCTCCCTAGTCTGCAGCACCTGGTATTCCTAGGAGGCCTCCTATCCACGGACTAACCAGACTGACCCTACTTAGCTTCCAAGATCAGGGGGAATCAGATGCCAGGGTGCTATGGCTGCAGACTTAAGTTTCTTAGAGTCTGAAAAATGTGGAGATATAGCTTAAGAAGAAAAATAATGACACATAACATTTCCCTTTCTGTAGCCACTTTAGATCTGGATTTGTACTAGAAAATTCCTGAAGAAAATTTAAATATAAGTATGTAGTACTGCTGAATCAAGTCCCTAGTTAGTATTTATAAAACACCCCCCTGTTTGGGCTAATAGCATTCTTAGTGATACCTATTACAGAGGGACAGCTGAACAAAGTCTGTGTATCTTAAAACCAGTGTTAATCAATCCAAGAGTTGAGAGGGGAGAAGGAGGAGTCTAAAATCACAAGTGCAGTCATATCTAGGATCCTTGTCCTTCTAGGTCCACACCTACTTCAGAGTCTTCACCATTATAAATGTTCCCTGCCATCTGCCACACTTGCATAATATTGTCTTCTGATACAGAGCAAATCACCCAAGGTTCATTAGTATCCCAGGAGTAACCAGATGTTTTGGCAAGTATGACCATCATGAATAAACAATAACTCCAGTGGGCCATCTTCTGCATCTTCTGGGGATTGTTCCTCTCCAATTTTACTTAAATCCCAGACATTCAGTCTGCAATCAGTACCATTGGAAAGCTAAAATAGTCTCATTGTGAGGTGACCATTGAACCTGAGATATTTCATCTCCGTGTAATTCAAAGGAATGCAACTTAAGTTTCAGATTTCTTAAATCCCACAGGGCAACCATCTTGTGGGTTGATCTTGTAGTAAGAATGAACTCACAATCAGGACTGAAAGACAGCCAGTCCACTTCAGCAGTGTGAGCATCAACTGAATGGATTGGTTTGGAAGTATTGTTTGAACATGTATCCCAAATCATAAGTTTTTTGTCATCAGCAACTGACCCAAACAGAGACTTATGGAACAAATGCCAGGAAACATCTACTACTACTGTATGCCCTGTAAAGGTGGTCTTTGCATCCACACTTTTCCTTCCTTTGGAATGGCACTAGTGTTCCATAGGCAGATGGTATGGTCATCTGAAGCATTAAGTAAGTTCTCATTGAGATTTGGATTCCAGGAAATCCCATAGCCTTCCTTCTGATGTCCACGAAGATACAAGTCTGAGTTGCATTCCCCATGAGGGTCTGGTTTAGAAGGATGAATTGTGTAGTCAAAAACAAGAGCATCACTGGGTAGAGTCTGTTGCAATGATACAAGGGTTCTGGGGCATGTAATGGCCCCATTTACTTCTCCTTCATGGTTGATCTTGATTTCTATTTCAATTTTCCCACTAGCAGATCCAAAACCTCCAAATTCTCTTTTCTCACTGTTGTAGTTTGTTGCATCAAACTGAGCATCATCATTAGGGAGCTGTACACTGGCTATCACAAGATGGTTTTGTTCAACTGACATGTGCATCCCCAGGACAAGTTGATGAATGCTGAAATCTTTCCCTTCAGGTCTGGTTACACCTGGAAGCCACTGTGCAGTTAAAGTGGGCCACTCCAGGGTATGGTCCATCACCACATAGTAAAGGAAAGGGGTGAGTTTTTTTTTTTTTTTCATATTTTGTAATCCTCATTGATCACACGTTCTTCCACTGCATTGTCAAAGGCTGCTTCCTTGTCAGCCGTAGCTGCAGGAAAGCCAGGGGCATCCCAGGTCAAGCATTGCAAGAGGGGAAGGTTCACATTTACTTTTAAAAACAAGTATAAAATACACTCTAATGTTAAAAAGTATAGTAAATATAGAAACTAGTAACAGTTATTGATGTTATTATCAAGTATTACGTAGTGTACGCAATTCCTTGTGCTGTACATTTATGCCTGGCAGCACAGTAGGTTTTGCTTAAACCAGGATCACCACAATCAAATAAGTAGTACATTGCACTACAATGTCATGACAGCTGTGATGTCACCAGGTGAAAGGAATTTTTCAGCCCCATTATAATCTTGTGGGACCAAAGTCATATGTGCAGTCCATCAGTGACAGAAACACTTATACAGGGCATGACTATATGTTGCCCAGTGAAAAAGGTAGAGTAAAGAGCAGAAAACGTAGGACAATACCATCATATTTGTTTTACCCTTATCTCCATAGAGAAACTTTGGAAAGATGCACACAACATTGTTACAGGGGTCATCTCTTAAGATTTGGAACTGGGATGTAGGGGAGGGACTTATTTTTCCTGGTTCCTTATATCCTCCTTCATAGATGCTCCTTTGTGTCCACACATGGTTCAAGGGGCAGGCAACCTCCTTCAGACCCATTTATAAGGGCACTAATGTTGTCAAGGGGCTGGGATTTAGCTCAGTGGGTAGAGCGCTGCACTGCAGTCTCTGAGGTCCCGAGTTCAATTCCCAGCACCACAATAATGGGAGAAGGGCTTGGCAATCCACTCCCAAGGCAATCCCGAAACAGTCAGCCATTGAAAACCCTATGAGGGTCGCTATGAGTCAGATGCCGACTTGATGGCACCTAACAACAACAACAACAATGTTGTCAAGAGTCCTAGGGCAGAATCCTGACTCCAGGGAGCCCAACAACCAAGGATTAGCCACTTGTCCAACAGAAAAATAGGGAAGTTGATGGTCAAACAAGAACATGAAATGTATTAGTTATTTTTATATCACTTTGACCAAAATATCTGACAAGAAAAACTTAAGGAAAGATTTATTTTGGCTCATTTTGGCTCACGATTTCAGATGGTTCAGTTCATGGTCCCAAGTACTTGAGGAGGACATCATGGTGGTAGATGCATGTAGCAGAGGAGAGTTGCTCACATCATGGCAGGCCAGAAAGGAGAGAGAAAGAGAGAGCTTACAGGGTGGGGTTAAGGACAATACATGTACGAGGACCCACCCCCAGTGATCTGCTTCCTCCAGGTAGATTCCACCTCCTAAAGTTTCCACAACTTCCCAAAACAGTACCACCAGCTGGGACCAACATGTCTGTCAGATTGCCATATTGTGGTGGCTTACATGTTACCGTGATGATGAAAGCCATACCACTGGTATTATAGATACCAGCAGGGTCACCCATAGTGGATGCATTTCAGCTAAGACAGACTAAGACTTCCAGACTAAGACAGACTATGAAGAAGGACATGGCAAACCTATTCTTGAAACAATTAGACATTGAAAACCCTATGAAAAGCAGAGAAACACTATCAGATATAGTGCCAGAAAAATGAGCCCCCCAGGTTGGAAGTCACTCAAAAGATGACTAGGGAAGAGTTGCCTCCTCAAAGTAGAGTTGACTCTAACAACAGGAATGGAGTAAAGCCCCAGGGACCTCCATTTGCTGATGTGGCACAACTCAAAGTGAGGAGGAACAACTGTAAATATCCATTAATAATTGGAATGTGGAATGTACATAGTATGAATCTAGGAAAATTGTTGTTGTGAGATGCTGTCAAGTTGAGTGTGACTCTTAGCAATGATTATAGGGTTTTAAGTGGCTGATTATCTCAGGATTGCTTCAGGAGTGGATTGCCACGTCCTTCTCCCATTTTTGCAGTACTGGGGATTGTACCCTGGTCCTCAGAGAGTGCAGAGTAGCACTCTACCAACTGAGTTAAACCCCAGATGAAAAGAAAAATTAGAAATTGTCAAAAGGGAAATGGAGCACATAAACATCGACATTCTAGGCATCAGTGAACTAAAATAGACTGACCTGAGCTATTTTGAATCAGATAATTATATGTTCTACTACGCCAGGAATGACAGATTAAAGAGAAATAGGGTTTCATTCATCATCAAAAAAGACATCATGTTTAGGAGAATGGCAGGTCAATAAAGAAAAGGAAGACCCTTAACTAGATGGATTGACACATTGTCTGCAACAATGGCTTAAACATAAAAAAAGATCTTGTACGTGGCTCAGAATTGGGGAGTGTTTTGTTCTGTTGTGCATAGGGTCACTATGAGTCAGATGGACTGGATGGCACCTAACAACAACAACAACAACAATAACATCAAGAGGACAAGTCTAAGGGCTGTCCTTAGTGTAACAATAGCTGCCTTGGCCTCCGGACTTCTCTGGGGCCAGCAGCCGCCCGACCAGGGGCCCGGGGCCGGGGGCTCAGGCGACGACCATGGGCTCAGTGTCCAACCAGCAGTTTGCAGGTGGCTGCTCCAAGACGGCAGAGAAGGCGCCCGAGGAGGCGCCGGCAGCCGCGGCCTGGGCGGCAGACTAGCCGCAGCTGCTGCACGGTGCCGGCATCTGTTAAGTGGTTAACGTGCACATGGGGTTCGGCTTCCTGTCCATGACCGCCGGCGCGGTGCCGGGGTCGCGCTCGACCCCCTGGTGGACGTCTTTGTGCACCAGAGTAAGCTGCACTTGGAGGGCTTCCGGAGGCTGAAGGAGGGTGAAGCAGTGGAATTCACCTTTAAGAAGTCTGCCAAGGGACTGGAATCCATCCGTGTCACTGGCCCTGGTGGGGTGTTCTGTATTGGGAGTGAGAGGCGGCCAAAGGGGAAAAGCATGCAAAAGCACAGATCCAAAGGAGACAGGTGCTACAACTGTGGTGGTCTAGACCACCATGCCAAGGAATGCAAGCTACCACCTGAGCCCAAGAAGTGCCGCTTCTGCCAAAGCATCAACCATATGGTGGCTTCATGTCCACTGAAGGCCCAGCAGGCCCCCAGCTCCCAGGGAAAGCCTGCCTACTTCCGTGAGGAAGAAGAAGAGACCCACAGCCCTGCCCTGCTCCCAGAGGCCCAAAATTGAGCCACAGGGGTGGGGGCTGTTCTTTTGCTATCAGGAAGTTTCAAGGAATAGGCATCAATCAGCAGAGTGGAGAAAGTGGGGAAAGGGTGGATCAGGGGTAGCTGGCACTGCCATATCTCTCAGGCCGGGGTTCCTAGCATCATCCCATCTTTCCTTTCTTTGGGAGGAAGGGATGAGACAAAGGAACTCCAACTATGCTCTATCCAAATGCATGTGAAGGCTTTGTGGGGGAACTACCCTAGAACCTCCGTCCTTTATCTGAGGCTTTGCCCCCAGACTTCCAGCTTTTAAAAGTGGCCTGGATAGGGAAGCTGTTCTCCTTTGGAAGAAGGATGTGTGACATTTCCCTTGCCAGGGTGTGAAATGATGAAGCATAAGACCAGATTAATGGACCCAACCCACAAACTGCTATATTCAATGGGAAGGAATCGCAGGAGCAAGGCAGGGTTTTTTCCACATCTTGTTACTTATAACTCAGTCTTGGGATATGGTGCTGGGAACTGTCCCAAGCAGTGGGTTGTGATGACATGCAAAAAGGGTAGTTGGGGGAACAACTGCAGACTGGCTGCTCCTCACTCATTCCCATGCCTTTCTGGGCCAATGTGATTTTATTTATTTGGTCCCCTGGATAATTACACCTTGGGTCCCACTTTCTCTAGGATGCCAACTGCACTATCTGTGTGCGAATGACGTATCTTGTGCATTTGAACTTTTTTTTCTTAATATAAATATTCTGGTTTTGTATTTTTGTATATTTTAATCTAAGGCCCTCATTCCTGCACTGTGTTCTCAGGTACATGAGCAATCTCAGGGATAAGTCGGCAGCAGCTCCAGGTCCACACAGCAGGAATACTTTTTGTTTTTATCCTCATGGAGAGCAACCATTTGGAGTGCACAGCCTATTGAACTACCTCATTTTTGCCAACTAGAGCTGGCTTTTCTGCCATAGGGTTCTCTTGAAACCCCCTCCACTTTGAAAATGTTTCAGGGGAGACTAGGTTTCAGTTGGGTTGCCCTATCACTTAATCTTCTGCTGAAAAACTGATAATTAGAAAAAAAGTAGGGCAGAGAAGTTAGGAGAGTCTTTGCCAGGTGAAAGGCTCAGAGATGAAGCCAAAATTAGGTGATGGTTGTCTAATCTTAGGGCATGAGACTTATTTTCCAAATGAAATACATCCTAAACCAGAATAGGCTAAATTTACCAAGCACAACAGGGTGTACATGTAAAAATAAAAAATAAGTATGAGTTATAACATCAATACTATTGTATCTACCCTGTGCTATGCAGGGATGGATACATGAAATAAGAACCAAAATCCTTCACCTTTCAAAATTTTTGGCTTCCAGGGAGACTCATTAGCAGGCCTCTTTGTGGCATCTGGAGCCAGTTTTCTGCCCTGCTGCAGTAGTGAAGTGTTGTGGTAGCTAATGGAGAAAAAGGGGGTTTTGTTTACATGCTGTGAGATCACCTCAAACCTACCTCACTGTGTTGAAATGGGACAAATGCAATAGAACGCATTGGGTAGTGTGTGTCTGGTCCTGGTTTCTTGTCCCCCCCCGCAAATGCTGCCCCCCTCTAGTTATTGTATTTGTCTGGGCTTTGTAGAACTTTACTGGGTCTCTGAGTTGGTGATTGCTAGGTGGCCTACTTTGTGTAAATATAATGCGTTGGTCTTTCTCCATGTTCTTTTGGGGTTTTATTGTTTACAAACTTCTTGTACTGAGAAAAATAGCCAAAGCATCTTTGACAGAAGGTTCTGCACCAGACAAAAGGATCTGAAACATAGTTTGGGGGGCCCTGTTAAAGTGGGGATCTTAAACCATCTTTTTTCTTTTGTGCTCCCCTCTTTCCCTTTTTCCCATTTTGGACCAGATCTTCTGTCCTAAAAAAAAACTCCTATTTTGTACTCTCTTCTCCCTCAAAAGAAAACTTGCTTACTCATGCATATTCGATTCTTTGAGTATCTCTACAACTCAAATGATTTATGCAAAAATTGTGAAGAAGCTAGGCACCCCTGCCCCTTGTTCTCAACCTCCTGAGTCAAGACCATTTCTTGATAAACATGACGCTGCTGTGTTTGCATAGATCATACCTACTTAATCTATAATCCTAAAGTAGAGAGAAGCAATTGGAAGCTTTCCATGTAGAAAGTGGGTTCAGGAGACCAGGAAAAGAGGTATGAATGTATAATCAAGTCACTCAGGAACTTTTATGCAGGTGCAAGAAACTTATGTCAAAGTGGCCACAAGATTGTTTAATAGGAGACAGACGAATGTAACTCCATGTTTACTGCTAGAAACCAAAGCTTTGTGAGAAATCTTGAATTTATGGGGAGGGTAGGGAGGGTGGGAAAGTGTGTACCTGTCTGTTCTTTCCCTGATCCCTTCTCTTTCCTGAACTGCAGAAGATTAAGCCCCCTTGGGCTCTGGTAACCCCATTACTGGGGTGTTTATTTCATGGTTGATTTTGCTGTACCTGGTACTTAACTTCCTCTTCCATTTTATCATTTTTGTAACACATGCTGACTCTTCCCTCCTCTTCTCCTTTCCCTGAGAAAAATACAATGAATAAATAAAGACTTATTGGTACTCAAACAACAACAACAACAACAAAAATAGCTGCCTTGAGGTTATATAGAAAGGAACATAGGCAAGAATTGAGGGTTTTGCATAGTACACACAGTCCTATTAGTGCAAAGGAAGTTGCTGCATCCTGGGAATCGGGGGGACACACTATTTGGTGCCAAGGAAATTGCTACTGTTCAGGAGGCAATCTCCCTTTGCTTTGCAGGATGTTTATCAGACCTGTGATCCTGGAATTTGAAAAAAACTGAGGGAAAGAACAACTCAGAGACAAAACAGAGTCAGTTAGCTTAATAATTGGATCCTCTTTCAATTCCCCACTGTCAAATTTCCATTCCATTTCTCTGGGCTAGGGGTAGACATTTATGTCCACTATTAACTGCTTCCAGCTGATAGAGGGCGATATGGATTTGGGAAATGGAGACTTTGCCAGTGTGAGAAAACTGTTTCTTTTGCTTTCTTGAATGTAACAAAGGCACTTCCAGGATAGTATGAATACCATGAACATGAGTGTTACAAATGCTGTAAGCTGAACAGCACCCAAGGAGAAGGAAGAAAAGAAAAATAATGACATTGAGCACCAGGTATTTTCACTTAGAAGTGATTTTAGCCACTTACAAAAAGACTCTGTTGTCAAGGCATCAACAGTGACAGTATGTCTGCTTGGGTCCTTCATAACTTCAGTTATGGTATTCAGATAATTAGAGATGTAAACACAATGTTCTATTACACGGTGATCTGGTCTGGAAGCATATGCCCCCCTCCCCAAGGGCTGCAGTCAGGATATATGTCTCTAGCCATTCAGTTTTGTAGAACCACCTTTTGATTTGTGTGGTCTCATCATTTACCAAAGTGATGGCACTTCAGGTCTGATTAAACGTGATTGCTATATGTTTAACCAGAGTTTCTACTTGTAATTCTACATCAATAAAAGTGGTCCCTGAAACAAGGGGTAAAAGCACCAGGAGGCTCTTTTTGCACGATGCCTCACTGTAACAGTATTCCAGTTTTGTCAGATTGCTGGCAGATGGGAAATGATCATCCTGGGAGGTATGGATATTCTCAGGCGCATCGTCCAACCTACTTTTAAGGCAGGTAGGGTCACTCCTGACTTCCACAAGTCTATAACTATCTACCATGCCACAGGGTATGCTCATGTTTTAAAGAATGAGTTTGAGCCAGGCACGGTGGTTCACATCCACAATCCTTGCCACTGGGTAGGCAGATTCGAGACCAGAGGCAGCCTGTGAAACTTAGCAAGACCCTGACTCAAAATACAAAGTAAAAAATGGGATGGGGGTGTGGCTCAGTGATAGAGCATTTGGAAAGTATGTGTGAGATCCCAGGTTCAACCCTCAAGTGCCACAAAGAAAATAAAAAGGAATGAGCTTGCAGGCATGACCATATAGATTCAGTCACGGTGATAGTTGTACTACGTATCAGTTATGGAGTCCAACTCATTATCTGGGGAGCCCATGGGAATCATTTAGTTTTTTTATGCATAAGGCAGCCATCCCATCTAAATGAACTTGTTCTTCAGTCCACCAGTAACTCTATCACACACTCCATAGCCTATTCCTGGAGTGACATTAACCTGTTTTCACACTAAGTCATGCACATATTGCTTTGTCGCAGCCTTGGTTGTGAACATTGGAGGGATCTCCTGCTTTCAAGAGGGGAGAAGGTATTTCCTGTCAGGTATTGGAAAAATACCTTCTCTTCAGTTCTCCAGGCAATTAGAAAATCTCTGCTGTAGATTCAGATTGGCTGCCTGAACTTTCCAAGGCAGTCTTCCAGTAGCCAAGTAGCCAAGAGGGAGATTTTCACATAGGCATCAATCAGATTGAGGGCAGACTTCTGAACGTGAGACTCTGTAAACAGGTTAGGAAGAAACAGAGAATGTAAAGATTAACATTAACATACTTCATGATTGTTTAAGATGTCTTGCCTGGGCCTTCAAGGGCCTCTTGAGGGATTGTTGTCCAGCCAAGTGACTATAGGTCCCCTGGGGAGTCAAAGAGTGGTCTTATTGTGGTGGCTTTTTAAAAATTCAGGTGTGGTGCATCCCTGGCCTAACTCCCACAAGTTTTAGAGAAGCATGATTGGTTAGGAGTCCATCATAAAGACCTGTCCATTTCACCAATAGGTGAGCTTCACACCTTCCCTTCTTCCAGGTCTTTAACAGGACTTGGTCTCCCAGCTGTAAAGGGTGTAAAGGGTCTTAGAGTAGGGCCCTGTCTTGTAACTGGAGTCCTAGGCCAGAGGCCCAACTCTGGGGGTTCCAACACATTAGGTCTGGCCACTTGCCCCAAAGAAAATAAATGGAAGTAATGGTGAAAAGGTAGGAAAGGATTTTAATCAACATAGCGATATTGGGAAGATGAATGAGATTAAGCATCTCAGCCCCCCTTCAGGGTACTGACATGAGCTTTAAGTTTAAAGCATTGGGCCTTTGCCAGTCTTCGAGGAGATGTGGCTGACAATATTGGGCCCCCTAGGTTCTGAGCAACTTTTCCATTTTGGAGTTATTTTTGTACAGAGTTGACATCTTTGGGTCATTTCTGTTACTCTCTGGTGTAATCTTGGCCATCTGTGCTATGGTTTAACATAGTTAATATGTCTCATCCATAGTGAGACCCTTGATGAATATAGTTAGCTATAGCGAACACAAGTTAGCTATAGCAAACACGAGACAACCTCATGAGAATTTACCTTCCAGTGAGAAGGATGGTGATCTTTTTTTCCCATACTAATCTTATTAGTAATTTTTAGTGTACAGCATACATGCAGCCATAGCCCTGTGGCATTCGATCCCATCAGATCTCGGAAGCTAAGCAGGGTCGGGCCTGGTGAGTACCTGGATGGGAGACCGCCTGGGAACACAAGAAGCTGTAGGCTTGGGAGAAGGACCTGGCAACCCCCTCCCCAAAATCAGTCTGCCATTGAAAACCCTATGCACAGCAGAGAAGCACTGACAATAGTGTTTCCCCTGTTGTACAGAGGGTCGCTATGAGTCGGATACTGACTCGACGGCACCTAACAACAACAACAAGTGTACAGCATAATGTGTTTCATTATATTTCCATACATGCATATCATTGTGCATTGCTCATGTTTAATTCCCTTATTACCTTCTCCTGACCAACTTCTCCTATCCCTTCCCTCGCCACCAGTGGTTCCCTTTCTACTTGCATGTCTTGTTTATGTGTATATCTACCTCTATATATACATCCTGATTTTGCCTTAAGAGCAAAATATGTGATCATTCCTTTCCTTTTTCCCATTTCTCTTTTTCTTGCCCATCCCACTTCTCTTTAGTTGGTTATCTTTCCCTACCTAGGCCCTATCTACTTTCATGATGTATATTCTAATATTGAATATATATTGAAGTCTAACATCCATGTATGAGAGAAAACATGTTTGTCTTTCTGGGTCTGCCTTATTTCAGTTAAAATGATGATCTCTAGTTCCAACCATTTTCTTCCAAAAGCCATAATTGTCCTTTGTTGTTGTTGTTGTTGTTGTGTGCCGTCGAGTCGGTATCTGACTCATAGCGACCCTCATAGGGTTTTCAATGGCAGATTGTTTCGGGATTGCCTTGGGAGTGGATTGCCAGGCCCTTCTCCAATTGTCCTTTGTAGCTGAGTAAAATTCCATGGTGTGCATATACCAAAAGTTCCTCTTATCTTTTCACCTACTGATGGACACCTAGGTTGATCCTTACCTTGGCTATTATGAATACATGGATGAGCAGTTATCTCTGTGATATGTTGACTTATTTTCCTTTGAGTATATACCTAGGAGTGGTATACGTGCATCATATGGTAGTTCTATTTTTAGTCTTTTGAGGCACCTCCGTACTGATTTCTACAGTGGCTACGTCAACCTACATTCCCACCAGCATTGTAGTAGGCTTCCTTTCTCTCCGAATCCTCACCAGCATTTGTTGTTTGTTTTGTTGATGGTAGCCATTCTGACAAGAGTGAAATGGTATCTAAATGTAGTTTTGATTTGCATTTCCCTGGTGGCTATGTATATTGAACATTTTTTCATGGTTGTATAGCCATTTGTATTTCTTCTTTTGAGAACTATCTGTTCAGTTCATTTACCCCACTTTTTTTTTGGTGTTTAATTTTTTGAGCTCTTTATATATTCTACATATTAATTCCCTGTCTGATGTATAGCTGGCAAATATTTTCTCCCTTTCTGTAGGGTGTATGTGTGTGCTGAAAATTGTGTCCTTGAGTGAGCAAAAGCATTTTAATTTCATACAATCCCATTTGTCAAGTCTTGCTATTGTTTCCTGCACTAGTGGGGTCCTATTTAAAAAGTCCTTGCCTATGCCCATGTCTTGAAGTGTTTTCCTCTAGTAGTTTCAAAGTTTCAGGTCTTACATTAGATCTTTGATCCATTCTGAACTGAGTTTTTTACAGGATGAGAGAGAGGGATCTAGTTTTAGTCTTCTACATGAAAATGTCCAGTTCTCCTAGTTCCATTTGTTGAAGAGGCTGTCTTTAACTTATATCTTTGTCAAGGGGTTCCAATGCTTTTTTTAAAAAATTCAAGACTGACATTTTATTTCTGAAGTTTATCATTTTTATATAACAAAACAAAACAAAAAAGCAGGTATCAAAAACAGCAAAGAGTTTGTAGAATTTCTCACATAAGCCAATGATTATGAAACTGGTGTCTGATGTAAGAACTAAACATAGGCTGATTTCCCTCTTGATCATATGCATTCAGATGGTTTGTGTTGGAGCTACTTTATATTAATAACTTTTTATAAGTGCCAGTCATTTTTTGAGAATCAATTTGGTTTTTCCAACAAAATAAGCAATTTTTTGCTGTGCAATATTTTCTTTCTTGGAAAACACTGAGCTGAAAATACAAAATGTGTATTTGTTTGGCTCTGAATCAAATCTTCTGAGATCCCAGCTATCCTAAAGAACCCTGAAGACATTTATAGGGCATATTAAATAAATGGTATATTAAATACTTGTTTTATACCTCATAATGTCTTAGGCAGCTACTATATGTCTATAGAAAATAGTATTTCATTCTGAGGCTGTCCAAAGTTTGAACTACATTCTAGTTTCTGCATCGTTTCCAATTTGGAGTAGTTTCCCCCAAACAGAGCCATACTGTTGGATCAAAAGTTTGATATTCATGCCAAACAGGCTCTTGTATTTTACAGATACATTTGTATAGAGGAAGACTCCTTGCTCTGGGCCCTGGGAGACCACAAAGAAGTTGGAAGGATGTGATAGGTGGATGCTGAAAGAAGTAGAATACTTAAACTCGCAGCATAATCTGGAGACAAACAGAAATAAAGCTGGAAGCTGGTAGCAGTGTTTACCCACCACTTGCTCTAGAAACATTTTTGCTTAAATAAGGGAAGCATGGTCCAGTTTTGCAATGTTTATAGGTTGATCCCCAGGTCATTTTTAACTGGGACTACTGTGGGGAAATAATGATTAGACTTGGGAAAGAATCATGGAAGCTTCTGAGCTTCCTCAGTCCACAGTGAAGTCATCAACTTTTGCCATCTGACACTTTGGCTATTTATTGAGCTGATCCTTTTTATTTAAGAGTTTGGGGAAGTTTTTCTTCCAATGCCCATTGTCCAACACAAAACAGCTCTTGCTCCAAAGGGAATAAAAGTTTATTGTGAGCCAAAAGATCATTAAAAAAATCATTCAAAAGATCACTCAAAAGTGACTGCAGCAGTATATAGACCGGGAATTGCAGGAAAATCAAGCCAGATTCAGAAGAGGGCAGGGAACCAGGGACATAATTGCTGATGTCATGTGGATATTAGCCAAAAGCAGAGAATATCATAAGGATATCTATCTGTGTTTTATCAACTATGCAAAGGCATTTGGCTGTGTGGATCTTAACAAATTATGGACGACACTTCAAAAAATGGGAATACCAGAGTACCTAAATGTACTCATGAGGAATCTGTACATGAACCAGGAGGCAGTTGTTCACATAAAACAAAGAAACACTGCTTGGTTTAAAGTTGAGAAAGGTGTACATTAGGGCTGTATATTCTCACTGTATCTCTTCAATTTATATGCTGAGCAAATAATCTATGAAGCTGGACTTGATGAGGAAGAATGCGGCATCAGGATTGGAGGAAGACTCATTAACAACCTACATTATGCAGATAACACAATTTTGCTTGCTGAAAAGGAAGAGTATTTAAAACATTTACTGGTGGAGATCAAAGAACATAGCCTTCAGTATGGATTGCGACTCAACATCAACAGAACAAAAATCCTTACAACTGGGTCAGTATGCAACTTCACAATAAATGGAGAAAAGATTGAGGTTGTCCATGATTTTGCTTTACTTGGCTCTACAGTCAACACCTGTGGAAGCAGCAGTCAAGAAATCAAAAGAGGCATTGCTTTGGGAAAAGCTGTGGCAAAAGATCTCTTTAGAGTATTGAAAAGTAAAGATGTCACACTGAAGACAAAGGTGTGCCTGACTCATGCCATGGTATTTTCAGTTGCATCATATGGTTGTGAAAGCTAGACACTGAACAAGGGAGATAGAAGAATTAATGCTTCTGAATTGTGGTGCTGGAGATGATTATTGAATATACCATGGACTACCAAAAGAACCAACAGGTCTGTCCTAGAAGAAGTGCAACCAGAGTGGTTCTTGGAAGCAAGAATGGCTAGACTACATCTTACATATTTTGGACATGTAGTCAGGAGAGACCAATCCCTGGAGAAAAACATCATGTTTAGGAGAGTGGTAGGTCAATGAAAAAAAGGAAAACCCTCCACCAGATGGACTGACACAGTGTCTGCAGCAATGGGCTTAAACATAAATAAGATCATGTGCCTGGCACAGAATCAGGGAGTGCTTTGTTCTGCTGAATATAGGGTCACTATGAGTGGGACTTGACTCAACGGCTTCTAACAACAACAACTGAGCCAAATATAAGTGGCCATGGCCCAGAACATGTATCCAAGTTGCCCTGAATGACTTGTACCACTGTGGAAGAAGTTGCGTGAACTTTTATAGCCATACAATGAAAGAAAATCATAAATCAATTCATTTACCAAATTCATTGGTTAGGACATCAGGAAGGCGGGTTACAGCAAAGGAGAGAAACTTCTATAGGTTTTAGATGTTATAATATTCTTAGCCTTAGGGTTGGTTGAAGCTGGTGGTCTGCTAAGTAATACATTCTAAAAATTTTCCTTATTACAGGAACATTAGATCAGATACAAAGGTTGGTAATCAATGGCTATTAAGGGAACTAAAGATAGCCCAAGATAATTTTGGCTTATTCTGCAGCATTCCATCTCTCCACAATCTCAAAGTTCTAGTCAGTCTGCAGAATCTTTAACACAGATATGGCTTCTTTAGAAAATTTTAGTTCACACCGTTTTAATTAAATTACATGAATCGGTCTTTTCCTAGGGTCCTTTTCCTTTTCAGGTGGACCATTTGGTTATGGAATACTAACCCTTGAGTGTTTTGAATGAAAATGGTGGCCTGAGCCAGATGTAGTGGTGCACAGCTGTGATCCTAGCAACTCGAGAGGCAGAGGCAGGAGGATCATGAGTTCGAGGCCAGGAGCAGCCTGTATGTCTCAAAATAAAAAATAAGAAAATGGACTCAGGGTGCATATCAGTGATAGGGCATTTACAAAGCTTGTGCAAGGCCCTAGGTTCAACTCCCTAGTACAAAAAAAAAAAAAAAAAAAAAAAAAAAAAAAAAAAAAAAAAAAAAAAAAAAAAAAAAAAAAAAAAAAAAAAAAAAAAAAAAAAAAAAAAAGAAAAAAGAAAAAAGGAAGAAAGAAAGGAAAAATTAGGTGGCCTGTTTTGCTTTTTTAATTTCCTGTTCATTATAGACCTTATAGCCTATACTGTAAAGGATTCATTCCCATGGCTCCTTTAATCTTTTTTGTAGTTTGCTGCCTTCAGTCTTTTGATGTTTGCACCTTATATCTTGTCTGCTGAATCTAAAAGACCCAAATCTACACTCACAGCAAACTCTATGCAGACTCATTCAATAAAATTGTCCACTGGGCATGGTGGTACCCACCTATAATAGCCTCAACTTGAGAGGCAGAGGCAGGAAGATCAAGAGTTTGAGACCAGTCTGGGCTACAACAGTAAGACCCTGTCTCAAAAATAAATAAACAAACAAATAAAATGTCAATTGTCAGCAGTTAACATAGTAAGCAGAGCCTGTGTATCTGCCCAAGTAGGGTAGTGAGTGGCAAAGATGCTAGAAAAGAATTCCACCATCTTCTAAGGGTCATCATGGGAAGGAGGGTTACAGTTCTTCCAATTTAGCAAATCAGAAGTTGAAAATGGAGTGTTGGTCCAGATATAGCCAGTTGGGTCTTTAGCTCTCCCATGGGATATTGTCTTGGTTGGAATTGCCCTGCCCTATTGGGATGGATACCCTGGCCCAATTGTGTGCTCTGATGGGTCTTGAAGGAGGAGATTATTTCAGACTCACTGTCATATTCAAGAGAGGAGGGCTGGTTGAGATGTAGCAAAGTGGGTGGAGGACATACCATGGTTGGGGGAGCTTCAGGATTTAAAGCAGTTGGCAGCATCTTTGCTCTCATTAGGGAGAGGCTTATTTTGGTGCCTGAGATCTTTCCACCATGAGTTTAGTCCCTTCCTTATAGGAGTTTTGATTATCTAAAAACATAAACAATTGAACGGCCCATTTTCCTGATATTTGGCAAAACAATTATACCTGTACGATAGTACAGTAATTCAATGACCCATTCAAAGGTCATCCTTTTTCTGAATCCTGCATATACCTAGGCCTTTCCATGTTAAAATAATAGGTCATCATTTTCTGAATCATAGGTTCATAGCTATAGGGGAGTCTAGTCCACTAAGATTCTCCCTAGGGTACTTTCTGATAGTGTAGACAGTATTTCCCATAGTTACAAATTGCTACAGAAATCTCTCAAGCACTCTGCTTCCTGTATGTACCTTACATCTTTTCTCACTATTCAGTACCACAGATTTTGAAAATTTAAAATTTCCTCATTAGAACAATGGCCTAAGTCTCAGCCCAAAAGAGCTCAAACAACAAGGAAATAAGAAAAGTGCAAAGTCTGAATTGCACTTTCAGAGAACTTACCAGGGTTTTGCGCTAAGGATCTGAATTCAAAACAAAGTTCTTTTCTCTGCTTCACCACAGAGTGGCTTAAAAAAAAAAAAAAAAATCATCCAATGCTGACCCAAATTGGAAGGAAACCAAAATTGCTGAAACAAAGGTAGTTTCAGCAGCTGCAGGAGCTTGCCTTCTCCTTCCCCTTCAGCCAGGGTCCACTGGTTGCCAGTGACAGCCACAGCCTTGTAAGCATGGCTTTCCCTTCCTGGCTGATTTGCCAGGTTTGTTACCAGAGTCCCAGGGCAGAAGCTCCACTCTGGGGCTCAGCTATTCATCAGAAAAAGAAAAACAGGTAGAGAAGTTGATGGTGAAACCAGAATCTCAGCAACTACATGTCCTACATGTCCAAAGAACTTTAATTGCAGTGTGGCCACACCAGGAAGACAAATCTAAGGGTGTCCTCAGCATGATAGTAGTGGCCCTGAGGTTATACAGAAGGGAAGGAACAAAAGCAAGAGCTGAGGGGTCTTGCATAGCACACAGAGTCCTGTCCATGCCAAAGAAATTGTTCCATCTCTGGGGGTAATCTGGTGCCAAGGAAACTACTGCTCCTCAGGCAGAGGGGTAGTCTCCATTGGCTTCACAGGAAGTTTACCTCTCAGGCCTGTGATCCTAAAAGTGGGTAATCTCCTTGTGCTTTGCAGGATGTGTATCTATCAGACCTTTGGTCCTGGAGTTTAAGACAAACTGGGAGAAAGAGCAACTTGGAAAGGATATGTAAGAAGAGACAAAATGGAGTCAGTCAGGTTAATAATTGAATCTACCTTCACTAATTCCATTCATGAGGGCTCCACCCTCATGTGCTAATCCTAGGACTCCTTGGGGGTTAGGATTTCTTAATGTGATTTGGGGGAGGGCACACCCTTCTAGGGTATTGCAGTGCCCCGCTGCCTCCCCCATACCAAGCCTTTGGCGGACACAGCACAATTTTATTGAATGAGTCTGCATAGAGTTTGCTGTGAGTGTAGATTTGGATCTCTTAGATTCAGCAGAGCAGGTGGTGATGGGTGACTTGGGTAACAGGAGGGCAGAAAGATCTCATAGGTGGTGACCAGAAAATAACTCAAAGGCAGCTGACTTGGAGGATGGAATGGCCTGGCCTCCTCGCTTCTGGCCTAGGAGAATGAGTATAACAGGGAGCTGGGGATGACTGAGTGCACAGCCTTGGTTCTGGCAGGGGCAGAGGCAGCACGTGGCACTGAGGAAGGATAAAAGGTAGGTGAGGCTGATGGTAGTGGAAAGACAGAGAGGACAGCTGTGGGCTGTGGATGGAGGGAAACATCCGCTGGGTGATGGTCACAGGCAAACTTGTTCCTCTAGACATCTTCCTGAACTGAGACCCTGGGACAATCGCAAAGGGCAGTTAGGCTCCAAGGTTCACTGGCTTTTGGGAAACCGATACACAAGCCATTCTCCTTTTCCTCTCTGCTACTGCCCACATGTCCTCAGGTTGTAGCTCCTGCAAAGCCACGTGACTGTCCACCAAGGATGACTTGCCTGGGGCCAAAGCCTGCAAAGGGGGCCTTCTACCCCCCACGGGGAGGACTCCTGAGGCAGCCCCAGCCAGGGGAGGTGAGGTGTGGGCACCACTGCTATTTCTAGCCAGCCAGAGGGAAGGGAACCTTGAGTGTTTGAAAAGCAGGCTGATTGTCAGGGGCGGAACTGATCTCAGAGCTGTCAGGATTGTCACATGGAAAGTGCCTGGCAGGGGGCGTCAACAGGGGGCCTGGGCTGACAGGGCTGTGATTTTGAAAGAAATGTCTTTAAGAAAGTGATTTAAAGTAGGAGAGAAATATTATTATTAGATAATGGCTGTCAGGTTATTTTTTGATGTGTTCTCAGGGTATTTCATAATCCTCTCCCCTTACATGGTAAGCCCTTCCTGGCCCAGGGCCATGAACTGTGCCACAGGTATCCAGAGGCATTTGCTGCCTGACCAATGGTCACTTTGGTGGGAGGGTCTATAAATAATCCTCTAGCCTTTGTTAATAAGCCACAAGCGTGATGAACGTTTGGACCTTAATCTGACCACTGGAGCCCCATCTAGCCCACCCATCACCAGGTATGGAATTGGCCCTCTGTTGGGAGCAGCAGAGGACAGTGCCCTGAGGATGACCCACCTGAGGCTCAGCTTCCTTAGAGGTGCGTGGCGAAGGCCCTCCTCATTGCATCAGTGCGTGGCCGCCATCCAGCTGTCTCCTCAG